>JADBJO010002306.1:60000-140000 GCA_016801955.1 Conus betulinus
TAGATGTTGGACAGGACTCATACATCACACACACACACACACACACACACACACACACACACACACACACACACACACACACACACACACACACACACACACACACACACACACCACAACACAACACACACACACACACACACACACACACACACACACACACACACACACACACACACAACACACACACAACACAACACACACACACACACACACACACACACACACACACACACACACACACACACACACACACACACACACACACACACACACACACACACACACACACACACACACACACACACACACACACACACACACACACACACACACACACACATACACACACACACACACACACACACACACACACACACACACACACACACACACACACACACACACACAACAACACACACAACAACACACAACACACACACACACACACACACACACACACACACACACACACACACACACACACACACACACACACACACACACACACACACACAACAACAACACACACACACAACACAACACAACACAACACAACACAACGCACGCACGCACGCACGCACGCACGCACGCACACACACACACACACACACACACACACACACACACAACACAACACAACACAACAAAACACGCACGCACGCACGCACGCACGCACGCATGCACGCACACACACACACACACACACACACACACACACACACACACACACACACACACACACACACACAAACAAAAAAAACATGAATTCATTCAAGTTCGTTTCAAAGTGAGGTGACAGCAGACGGAAATTCAAATAAATTTGATGAAGAATTTGTTATTTCTTCTGCAAAACAATATGGCAAACAGATTACAAGGTCTTCTTCGGGTAAAACAAACGACATTCAGGGACAATGAAAACGAAGAATGACCAGTCACTTATCTTTTTCTTCTTTGGCGCAAGATGGGTGTAGAATCATAATAAAAATCAACAAAAAACCAACAAGTACTAAAGTATGGGGAAGCTGGCATAAAATTGCTCAAGAATCTACATGTGTGTGTGTGTGCGTGGTGTGTGCGTGCGTGCGTGCGAGTATGTGTGTGTGTGTGTGTGTGAAAATTTCACGACATATGGCCCTTTATTCATATCGTTCGATCATCAAAACGACTGATGACTGGGAAGGTCGACTTGCACGTTCAAATAAACAAAAATCTTCGGCTGATTCGCGGGGGAAATGTTATTTAGTCTGCAGTTTTGTTTCCAATGATTTTTTTTCTAATACGGTTGTTTTAAAGCTTGAGAACAAACAACATTTCAAGGAAAGGTGAATACCGAGGAGTTGTTAGAAACGAAAAAAAGGAAGATAGAGAGAGAGAGAGAGAGAGAGAAAGAGAAGAGAGAGAGAAGAGAGAGAGAGACGAAAAAACGAGAGAGAGAGAGAGAGAGAGAGAGAGAGAGAGAGAGAGAGAGAGAGAGAGAGAGAGAGAGAGAGAGAGCAGAAGCACGTGGTGTACCCAAGTAAAGCTTCAACCAAGAGAAGAGGGGAAGGGAGGTGTCATCATACTAGTGTGAAAGCCCAAACTGCAACAGAGAAAAGGGGGAAGAAAAAAAAAAAAAAATGTTCCTGTTTAGATACCCTGACTACAATAGAGAATATGGCGGGTGGGCTTAGTATCAGTAGAAAAGCCCCAACTACATCAGAGAATGAATTGGCCGTCACGCCTGTGACCAACTGGGTCTCTACGGATTGAGAGGGTTGGAAAGCGCCATAACTGTCGACATGCCCCAACTACGTTAGAGAGGGGGGGGGGGGGGGGGGGGGGTGAATCGCCATATAACTACTTGTTGTTGTGTTGTTGTTGTTTGTTGTTGTCGTCGTCGTCGTACCCTGGCTAAAAGACTCTATGGGGGATCATCCAAACAGCCGAAGTACTTGAACACTATGATAAAAATGCATCAGCTGGGGGATGTTAACATTACATGTGTGACCGTTTTTGATATCCCCCTCCACATGGGCAGCCACATTCCGACTTCGGGGGATTTTGGAGACTGATAATGTTATGCTAGGAGCTTGTTACGACTGGAGACAATCCCCGCATAACTAGGCAGAGCATAACAACATTTTGATGTAGCCTTGGTGTTCTAGCCTATGTCAATTGGCCTGCATGACGCAGCCTTAAGCCAAGGCGGGGACATAACTTTTAAAAAGAAAAAAAAAAAAAAAAGACCGTAACAATAGCAAGAAAGAAGGGGAATGAAAGTGTCATACCTATAGAATAACAATAAATGTGTGACGGAAAAGCCGAAGTAAAGAGTCATACTATAGAATAACTGTAAAGATGACGGAAGAGCCGAAGTAACGGGTCATACCTATAGAATCACCATAAACTGACGGAAGAGCCGAAGTAACGGGTCATACCTATAGAATCACCATAAACTGACGGAAGAGCCGAATAAACGGGTCATACCTATAGAATAACCATAAAAGGGCCATACCCACGGAATAACCATAAATGTGACGCAGGAACCGAAGTTAGGTGTCATACCTACAGAATAACCTTAAACACGACGGAAGAGCCGAAGTAACGGGTCATACCTATAGAATCGCCATAAACACGACGGAAGAGCCGAAGTAACGGGTCATACCTATAGAATAACCATAAAGGGGCCATACCCACGGAATAACCATAAATGTGACGCAGGAACCGAAGTTAGGTGTCATACCTACAGAATAACCTTAAACACGACGGAAGAGCCGAAGTAACGGGTCATACCTATAGAATCACCATAAACGCGACGGAAGAGCCCGAAGTAACGGGTCATACAGGTATAGAATAACCACAAACGTGACGGAAGAGCCGAAGTAAAGTGTCATACCTATAGAATAACCATTACCGTGACGAAAGAGCCGAAGTGAAGTGTCATACCGGTTGAGAAACCCTGACTAGAACAGGAATGAGGGGGAAGAAAAGTATCATACTTTCAGAAATGCCTATACTTCAACAGGAATAAGGGGAAGAAAAGTATCATACTTTCAGAAATGCCTATACTTCAACAGGAATAAGGGGAAGAAAAGTATCATACTTTCAGAAATGCCTATACTTCAACAGGAATGAGGGGGAAGAAAAGTATCATACTCTTAGAAGTGTGCCTATACTTCAACAGGAATGAAGGGAAGAAAAGTGCGTAACTGTAGGTATTCCTGAAGTATGACAGATAGATGAGGGATGGACAGTGTCATTTGTGTAAAAATAAATAAATAAATAAAAAATAAAAACAAAACAAAAAATAAACGAACAACCAACCCAACCTACTACAAAAGAAGGAAAGAAAATGTTATACCTGTAAGCAACGCCCAGACTTCGTCAGGAAAAAAGGAAAGAAGAGTCATTCTGTGAGAAACAAACAAGCAAACAAAATAAACAACTACAACAGAAGAAAGTGTAAAGGAAGTGCCTTGTTTGTAGAAACATCCCAGCTACATCAGAAGAGAGAAGGTGAGTGTGGGTGGGGGGTGGGGGTGGGGTCATTCCATTAGGGAAAAAAGGACAACAGAAAAAAGTATGTATGAAAAATGCCATACCCATGCCCCAGCTACAACATAAGAGAAAAGCAGGAGGCGCTGCTGCTTTAGAAGGGAAAAAAGGGAGGGGGAGGGGGGGGGGGGAGGGAGGGAGGCAAGTGTAATTCTTATTGAAAAACCCTAGATGTAACAGGAGAGTTGATGGAAAGTGTATACCAGTAGAAAAGCCTTAAAAGAGAAGAGGGAAAGAAATTAAGAACAAAAAAAAATATGAAGAAAAAACTCTCCACTTCAGTAGAGCAGGGGGGGGGGGGGGGGGGGGGATGATGAAAGTCTAGACCTGTAGGATAAAAACCTACAACAGGAAAAAAAAGTATATTGTTATTTACATAAAAGCCCCATGTATAACAGAAAACAGGGGACTAAAAGTGTCGTGTCACACCGTCAGAATCATTCCAAGAACAATAGAGAAGAGATGGAGGAAAGTGCTACATATTCAGAATTTCTCTGACAACAACAACAACAACAACAACACAACACAACAACAACAACAACAACAGAAAGAGGACAAAAAGAAAGTGATACACGTGAAGAAACGACCCACCCAAGAGTAACTAACAGAAAAGATGAGATGGAAAGTGCCGTATCCCCCTTAGAGATGCCACAGCTACAGCAGGAAAGAGGGGATAGACAGTCTCACGTCTGTTAAAAAAAAAAAAAAAAAAAAAAAAAAGCGCCAGCTACAACAGAAAACAAGGGAAGAGAAATGTGAACCCGCATGAATGTCCCCAAAACAACAGAGAAGAGCAGATGGAAGTGTCATACCTCAGAAATAAAAAAAGAAAAAAAAAAAAAAAAAAAGAAAATACCCCACCTACAACAGCGAACGGGGGATGAAACGTGTTTTATTCTTGTCGAAATGTATCAGCGACGGACAAAGCAAAATGGACTGAAACTGCTTCACCTGTAGAAATTCCCCCAACGGGAGCAGAGATGAATGGATGCTTATCTCTAGAAATGCCCCCCCCCCCCCCCCCTAATCCCTGCCCATCCTCCAACAGCAGAGAAGAATTGATGGAAACTGCGTACCTGTAGAAATGGCCTAACAACAGCAAAGATGAGCGGAAGGAAATTGCTTACCTGTGCAGTTGCCCTAACAAACAGTACAGAAGAGCAGATGCGAAGTGACATACCGACTAAAATGTCCCATACAACAAAAATGCTCCAACGACAACAAAAGAACAGGGGGGCGAAAAGTGTCACATTCTGGTAAGATATACACTGACCACAAAAAGAGAAAAATGAACAGATTCTGCTTACCTGTAGAAATACCCCCGACAGGAGAGAGATGAATGTTTTATCTTTAGAAATGCCCCCCCCCCCCCCCCCCCCCGCCCCTTCCACCAGCAAAAGAGAAGAATGGATGGAAACTGCTTTTCTGTAGAAATGCCCCCCCCCCACCCCCCCCCCCTGCCCCCCTCCTCCTCCAACAACAGAGAAGAATGGATGGAAACCACTCACCTGTAGAAAATACCCCCCCCCCCCCCCCCCCCCCCCCCCCCCCCCGCATCAACACAGAGAAGAGTACATGGAAACTGCTTAGCTGTAGAAACACATAGAAGAAGAGATGGAAAGTGCTATACCCACAAAAATTTCCCAAATACATCGGACAAAACAAGATGCAAAGTATCAATAGTCTTGTAGACATAGTCCAGTGACACAACAGAGAATGAACGCAAACTGCTCACCTTTAGAAACGTTCCAACAAAAACATAAAAGAGCAGATGAAAAGTACCAAACCTGGAGGGTGAGGGGGGGGGGGGGAGAGGAGGGATGGGGGAGAAATGCTAGAAACAGCAAAGACAAGGGTCCAGGGGAGGGAAAGTGTCATGGAAGTTTCCTATCTACAACAAAGAAAAAACAAACTAATGATGGTGAAGAATTCAAAATGACAGCAGAGATGATTCCGGCTGGGATGTGAGAAAGAGTGGGGTATCAGTTAGTAGTTATTCTTTAAAAGAAATAAAAATCCTCAGCAAAAGACAGGTGTGGAAGGACACATGATTGATCGATGACTACCCCTAAAGACCAACTGAATGAACAATGTTTCAAATCAGGTTAACAATGAACAAACAAACAAAACAAGTAAAAGCACCAGCTGCCGTGATGCAATGTGAAAGAGTTGCAGGCTGCATGCTAGGAGGTCGTGAGTTCGATTCCCATCAGGGCATTGATTTGTAGGACATTTTGACCCCGCCCAGCTCCAGTGGGTAGGTCTCCGAGAGTTGTTCACATTTTCTGATCACTGTCTGTGACTGTCAGGCAAGATATATTCAGAGGAGGGAAGCATAAGAAAAAAGCTCCGTCATGTAATCTAAGACCAAAATGAAAGAGCGTAGCGTCATTTTAATCATTTCATTGTTATTCATCATTATTAGATTTTTTTTGTTTGTTTTTTTTTTTTTTAATCTTAAACATTGTGCCTCATCATGCCCTGCTCCCGTGGTCACAGCTGTTCCAGTTTCCTCTCCATGCCCGTGTTGGCATGGAGTTGATGCCAAGTCGCCCGAAATCATCAGTTCGATGGGGACTGTCGTTGGGTGGACGTGGCGGATGCTCACTCACACACGGACTCCACAACAAGTTAATGTCAGTTGGATGGGGAGGGGTGTAGGCTTAGTGGGTGGCGTTCTGTGCGTGTTGGCTCAGACCAGGTCCCACTGATCATCCAAGTGACTCGGCAGCAGTGCGGCAGCTTCGGTAGGTTGCCTCTTGATGACCCGACACTGATTGTTCTCAGTAGGCTGATTGCGTAGGGACTGTAACAGGACGATCCGGATGTGTGGTTGTGGAGTGGCTGACTGAGCTACGCGAGAGTAATGCCAAAGACAGGAGTTGGAAAGCGATTGATGTTGTGTGTGCATGTTGGTTGAAATTCGAGGGGTAGGGACAGGTTGGGCGGATGAAAAAAAAAACAAAATAAACAAGCAAAAACATAAACAAACAAAACCTTAAACCCCGTGTTACCTAGAGTTCACGACCTCTTCGATCGGTAACATGAGGTGCTAGCCGTTCCACTACTGACAAGTACAGCGTTACTTACGTCAGACAACTGTCGACTCTTCTGACGTATTAACCCTGCAGTAGCAAGCTGTCTTCGCTGGCTGCCAGTGGGCAAAATAATAGACTGTGTCCCCTGAAGAGAAATTTGTTTTTTTCCCCCCACTATGCAGATTTTCAGTCCTCTCCCGAGTCGATCTTGTTCTCACAATCCAGATGGAAGACTTGACTTTGGCATCATGTAAGTGCAGCTCGGTGGATGTTTAAGCACATATCCCCCTCCCTCTGCTCCCCCCTTCCTCCCCTTTAAAGAGGGCCCTCCTCCGTTGGTTCAGAAACAAGCTGCACTTCATTGTTCTAGGGTGGGTTTTCTGACTCTGTGTAACAGCTTCTCTGGCTTTACCATTTTTCTCCCTGTTGGGTGAATTTTCTGGTCAAGACCTTGACCCCCCCCCCCCCCCCCCCCCCCCCCCCCCCCCCCCCCTCCTCCCCTTTCTTTTTCCGCACGTGATCTTGACCTGTGATTTTGCAATGTCGACCATTAATATTGCTGTTTGTGTGTGTTCAGATATTTCTTATCATTCTGCTACCCCGGTGCATTTGCAAGTTTATATAATTATGAAATCACTGTGAGATTCAACGCAAGTTCATCGTAGGGAACCTGTTTGACATTGTTGTTTTGGTCCAGCTCGGGAAACCACCTGCACCCAGGACATGCGCTGCAAGAGAAAGCAGCTGTGGGCAGCGACCATTGTTTGGCTGCAGCCAAGCTCAAGATAAAGCTAAGGAGAGCAAAAGAACAAGTTAGAACTACGCAAGAATTTTCAATGTCGCCAAATTGAAAGCTACTGGAGTGTAAGAAGGATTCAAAGTCAGAGCCCATCAACGACTGAACAGAGTGGTGGAACAATTTAAAAGCGGCCATGAGATCAGCCAACTGGACCATCGTCGGTAAACAGAAACCCTTGACAGACGAAAGTATCAGCAGTCCCATGCGGAACCTCACTGCTGAAAGGAAGAACCTAACGGAAGCGGCACGATCTACGATTGTATGGCGGACCCAACAGCCTCGCAGCATGCCTACACTGACAAAGGCTATAAAGTCAAGCACAGTGCCAACGGGACAAACGAACGTAGCTGGATGTTCATTCTAGCTGATGTGACCGAGGAGGTCGCAGTTCGCAACGACATGCGGTCCGTCTATCAAGTTGCAAAGGTCATGAAGACATCACTCTGCTGGTCTGGCCCAATGGACAGATGACTTGTGCGGAGAGGCGAGGAGAAGCTTGCTAGGTCAATGGAACGCTTCAGTGCAGCACTCAACAGACGTCGACCATGCAATCCTGCACAGCCTGAAGACCCTACCACTCCCCTCCCATCGACACGACAGAAGGGAAGAAAGCCATCAAGGCGTTGAGGAACAACAGTCTCCTGGCTTCTAAAGATCTGTTACCATGTGTGGAATGAAGATTGGAACGGCATTGCAGTTGTCTGCATCTTAAAGAAAGAAAATCTTCCCACCTGTGACAGCTGATGGACTGTGATCCTAGTGCCTGTCCTTCCAAGTTATATTGCCAGATAATGGTAAACCGGATGAGAGATGTCGATGGCGTGCTGCAGGCAGGCTTCAGTCCTAGGCGCTCACCCAGAAACAAACCTTCACTCTCAGACGTTTCACCTGGAAGTGCCGAAGAGTACCGGGTTTCTCTTCCAATAAGCTTTATTGATTTAAGCAAGGCCTTTAATGATATATTCAGACCCTCCTTGTTGAGGATACTACTGTTCTACGGAATTCTCAAAATAGTTGTCAAAGTCAGTGAATTGATAATTCTCGGTTCCCACTGCTGTTCAAGAACTGAGAATGACTTCAGTGGCTGATTCCAAAGAGCGTGAGAGCTGCACGCTTTCACCGATCCTTTTCACTGTGGTAGTTGAAAGTGTCCTAAAAAATCGAAAGGCATCCACTGGTGTGAAAGACACAAGCTAGACCTCCTGTACACTGATGACATCGCATCGACGTTAGACCAGAGTGTCCGCAAGATCTAGTGTATATTATCAGAAATGCTGCAACGGAACAAAGGCGAAGAATGACCATCATCTACACATAGATGTAGTCATAGGGTAGAATAAGACTAGTGTCTTCACGTGCCCGGGAGGCTCCATGAAAATCATGGTGAATGACGAATGAGCTGAACTGTAGAAGAAAAAAAAAAGTCTCAACACCGTTTAAGCACATTAGCAGAAACTGGTCGACCAAGACGTTTTCACTGAAGACTTTGCCGAGATATAGCTATAATTATGTGCTGTCAACCGTAGCGTGCAGCTGTCAAACATGCCTCAAAGCTTCTCAAGAGAAGAAGCTTGGTGGCTTGCACTCTAGTGCTCAAACACACACACACACACACACACACACACATGAAAAGATGCATCACCAATGAGGAAATCAGGAAGTGCCCAAATCAAACTCCAGAATCCTCTGTCTTATTCAAAGGGCGCCCAAATGGCTCGGCCATGATGTTCGTTTTCCTCACTGCATTGGCCTGTCAAATACCCTGGCAGACTCTCGCAGGAAGGAGGCGAAGAGGACTGTTGTAACTGAACTGGCGACAGGCCTCTCAGTGTGACCTGCGTGCAAATCATGCACAGGAGCTGGAGCGAAGTCCGTAAGCTGACCACTGACCGGTCACTCTGGAGATTGATGACTGCCTCATTTGTCAGATGGCGCAGAAGCAACAAATTAAAGAACATTTTGTTTGTCCTGTAATCTGTTTGTCTGTGTCTGTGGCGGTAACTAACCCCGTTTCCTTTTTAAATTTTGCTTCATTTTCTGCCCTCAGACACCTCGTTTTGAAACTAACACTTTGTTTTGGGTTTTGTTTTAGGTTGTTGTTTATTTTCTTGTAATCCCGGATGAAAAGGCATTTTTGCTTTAAAAAAAAAAGTCAGTCATTGATTGAATTATTTTTCACATTTTTCCACAATTGCATTCAAGACAATGGATGGAATGTGCCCCCCCCCCCCCCCCCCCCCCCCCCCCCCACGCCACCCCCCACGCCTTTTTTTCCTGTGTAGAATTTTAAAGGACAGTGCAGGAAGAAAACATGAACAGGTGTTTGCTTTGGCAGCTGGCGAGAAAGTGGGAGGAACATTCATTCCACTGGCCATACTCTTTCTTTTCCATGCCGTGTGCCAGGGACAGGGTCGTGAAAAGGAATGGCACCCAGAAGATAAATTGTGACCACCGGACAGGTAATCACGAGGCTGATCGGCAAATAACTGGCTATGCCGATTTCTTTGGAGTCTTGTGTGCGTGTTTGTGTGTGTGTGTGTGCATGCATGCACGTATATGCATGTGATGTGTGTTTTCATGTGTCTTGTGTATCGCATGTGTGTGTTGATAGTTGCATTGTGTGTGCGTGTGCGCGCGCGTTAAAGTAGTGTGTATATAGCATGCGTACAGCTAGTATTTGGGTGGTGTGTGTGTGTGTGTGTGTGTGTGTGTGTGTGTGTGTGTGAGAGAGAGAGAGAGCGAGAGCGAGAGAGAGAGAGAGAGATTGTATGTTTGGGATTGGATCTACATGCCTCCCTCCTTGACTCGGTGTCTCAGCCACTCTTTGCCTTTCACCCTTACCTGGTAAGTAACCATCACATGCGAGTCAAATATGCATCGGCTCTGATGTTCTGCATTCAACTCCATCGTCCCTCAACTAGTTTAGCTCCGTCTTTCTTTCTTTCTTTTTTTAAAAAATCTCCTCCTGACTGCATATCTGTGCTGAGCTGACTGTTGCCAGAGGCATACCAATGTAGAGGCGATGCCAGTGACCTGGAGGCGTGTTTAAGAACGTCTTTTGATATCATTTTCAGCTGAACATGTCTTGTCTTTACCAATTACGTGTATGAAAAACAGGAATTTTTGTTTCCTATCACTTTGTTGTTTTTATCTTTTTTTTTTTCTATTCTACTGAAGCAGCCAATCAAGTAAACATTAACACAGTTCAATAAAGTGTTGGCTCAGCCACACCTGCATACAGATCATTAATAATTAAAAAAAAAAAAAAAGGTATGAGCAATGTAATCTTCCCATCCCCCATTCCTTTTTTTTTTCTTCTGAATTTTCTGATGTGATCTGGGGGAAAAAACAGAAAAAGAACACTGGATAGATTTTTTTTTTTAAACAATCTTAAGTCTACATGAACTATTTCACTTTGCAATAACTGTGACAGGAAGTGTAACTACCGACACGGATTATATTATCTCATTTGCACAAGCACGATGACAAGACAAAGCGCAATTTTCCTTTATTCATCATTAATGCGAACTTCTAATTATACAGATGACAAATGGGCTCTTATGATGGATCAAAAGTGCGCAAACTTTCAATGATACAAAAAGCTCATAATGTTCAAAATCATCACTGCCATTGAAGTTCAACTACCACCCATTCAAGATTTAACACTCATCTGAGTGGAAACCGACTGAGAGAGAGAGAGAGAAAAGAGAGATAGACAGACAGATGATAGACAGACAAAGGCAGAGACAGAGAGAGAGAGAGAGAGACAGAAAGCTCAAAGACAGACAAAGCAGACACAGGAACATAAAGACAAGCAATACAGTAGGAAAAAGATGGCGCACATATAGATGAACAAACTGATGTTACATATTCTTTGTTACAAGATATCATTTGCTATTTACAGTTTATTAACATGCTGACTGTTATGTCCCCAGTCTGGATGACAGTAACAACTCCTTGACACATACGACATTTTCATTTTCTTGCCGCAAAGTTTTCTCCAACTTTGAAGCTGTATCTTTATGCGCTCCATAGATTTCCACTTGCGTCCTTAAAATGGGAAAGTTTGGACAGGGAGAGACATTCACAGAAAGAACTGATAAATGTTGATGAAACCAGAAAGCAATGAAAAGTGATATCATATGTACACATACATCTGGTTTGCAAGATTCAAAAAGTAACTAGGTACCAAGCAAAATGAAGATTATGTCAAGCGAAAGTACATGGCAGAAAGAGAGGAGGAGGGAGGAAGGGGAGTGTAAGGGACGAGAATGGAGGATAGAATTGCTGAGGGGGGGGTGGGGGGAGGGGGGAAGAGATGAGAGCGCTTTTTCCCCTCCCTAAACTAAAATTACACATCAAACCAAATTCTAATGCTAAAATCCTGAAAATAATGATCATAATAATAATGCTGCAATTTCAGTACTGAGGTTGTGCATGGGTCACCTTGCTTATCATCAATCCACTCCCAAACACTCTTGTTTTTTTTCATAAAAACAATAGTCAGGTGTTCCTGCTTCCTCCACCTGACAAAACCACACCTTCAGGACATGCATTCACAGAACAGTACTTGAAATGATAGCTGTCCCAGCAACACGAGTACAAAGAGATTTCTGTAGCATTCAGAGCAGTTAAGCCATACCCTGAAACATACTCACCGATTGCCCCAGGATGAGCATGCACACACACAGATTGAAAATAAAGATAACATGATAAAACTGTCTTGGAAGATTACTTCGATGAAGTCTGCCCCAAACAGATAACATGTGCAAAAAAGATTAGACATTGTTGCAAGAAAAAAGGGAGGAAGGGGAGTGTAGGGACGAGAATGGAGGATAGAATTGTGAGGGGTGGGGGGGAGGGGGGAAGAGATGAAGCGCTTTTTCCCATCCCTAAACTAAAACACATCAAACCAAATTCTAATGCTAAAATCCTGAAAATAATGATCATAATAATAAATGCTGCAATTTCAGTACTGAGGTTGTGCATGGGTCACCTTGCTTATCATCAATCCACTCCCAAACACTCTTGTTTTTTTCATAAAAAATAGTCAGGTGTTCCTGCTTCCTCCACCTGACAAAACCACACCTTCAGGACATGCATCACACAGAACAGTACTTGAAATGATAGCTGTCCCAGCAACACGAGTGCAAAGAGATTTCTGTAGCATTCAGAGCAGTTAAGCCATACCCTGAAACATACTCACCGATTGCCCCAGGATGAGCATGCACACACACAGATTGAAAATAAAGATAACATGATAAAACTGTCTTGGAAGATTACTTCGATGAAGTCTGCCCCAAACAGATTAACATGTGCAAAAAAAAATTAGACATTGTTGTACAATAAAAAAGGCAATCATGGCGAGATGTATGAAAGGTGCACATGCCATGAGTGTGAACAGCAACCACATTCAAACCCAAAATCAAACTATGCACATTCAAACACAGATGAATAAGTATATATATGGTTGCAATCACAGCTGCAGAAACATCACAAACCACACACACACATTCAAAACCCAAAGAACAAATGCTGGTTACTTTATACACTTATATCTCTCATTCTATATCTCATCCTATATAACAATTCAAATCGCTAAAAATCTGCTATTTTTTTCATGTTCATGGCAAGATGAGTAAAGAATGTATCCAAAGTCAACTTTTTCCTTACTATGTTCTGTAGTCAATAAGAAGATAATGTCAAGAAAACAGCAAACTGTTCCTGTGTGTTTACATATGCTAAAACAAAACTTCATCCGGCAAAGTGTGCTCTTCACCAGTTTAGGATGTTCATGCCACTACTTTAAGAAACCAACATCTAGAGTTGGATTACTTTCAAACAAGCGATTTCATAGTAAACCTGTTTGATTCAACACAAAAAACTATCTTTAATACATCTATTTCCATGAAATTTATGGGTCTTAAAGCCATGTGCTTTACAGAAAAAAGTTTAACACGCTGATTCGAATGTTTTTTTCGTGAGTAAAAATCAGACTAGGAAATAACTTTTGTAGCTTAATTGTGAATATATTTCATTTTCTATCACTTTAATAAATCATCTCAAAAGGAGGAATAATTACAAAAATTTTCTTTCAATCCTTGATTTTACAAGAAATTGTTACTTACAAGATACATAATATCAGCATGCAGAAGTACCATAATCAAACTATTTACATGATCGTACTTTATACTAAGAAAACTACTGTGCGTCTTTTTAATACTTGGTCTACTTTTGTCTTGGGTACATATAACTGTAATCATCCCGTGTACACAAAATCGCTTTTACAGCATTTGATACATCTAAATCGAAACTTTTTTGTTTTTCCACTTCTTTTGACAGCAGAATTTAAAAAATCTTTACAATAAAAATTGTCTGAAAGCATTCTTTGTCTTCATTAAAAAAAAAAAAAAAAAGTAGTAGTTATCCTTCCGATTTCAGCTGATTTCTTTTAATTCTATCAACTGATCATCACGTAAATCATGCCGTCATTATCACATGCTAATTGTTCAACTTTTGGTACAACTTGCATGATTTTCACAAGACCTGAATAGGTGTGAGAAGGGGGGGAAATCACACGAATTACAGATGGCACAAGGATACATGTGGAGTCACATGAAAAAAAAAAAAGAGATAACATACATTTTGCACTAAGCGGGCGTAAAGTACTGAATTACTTCTATTACTTTTTACTTCAAGCCAACTGAAAATATGGGGGTTTGTCAACAATCATTTTGAAGAAAACTTGACATAAACTTTTCAACTTCTGAAGAGGTCTAACACCACTACGGGAATATAAGGCTGGTATCAAATTAATAATACACTTTTGTGGAATCCAAAGATCACACATAATTCTATCAAGAACTTCTTCTCTAAAAAATTAAGGATATTCTGAGAAAAAAAAAAAAAAAAAATTTGTGGGTGAAAATCTAGGGTGAAATGATTGAGAAATTTGGGTCAAATCTTTCTCTAAGGAGTTACGAAATTAAAACAATAAGAAAGGAAGATGTTTGAGCTTGCCATTCATACTCTGGATGTGCACTGCTACAGAAAACAATCACTGGGGTGGGAGGAGAAAATCATAGCTATAACTGAAAAGGCCAGGGAGGGGGGGTGGGGGGCGGCTGCTTTAGGCCCCTGGTGGGGTGCAGGGGCAATGTCCTGCTGGGGGGTTGCCCTCCAGACACTGAAGAAAATTTGTTTTGCCAAGACACTTTTCTGGCCTCTTCTTGAAAACAAAGTTAATAATTAACTTCTATACAAAAAGATTCCAAATATGACAATGTGTGACTTACAGCTTAAATATCGAACTGGAAATGTTATGCCAAGTACTTAGAATACATCTTAAATTCAGTAACCCATCAAAACAAAATAGGATGCAAAGTATAAATATTACTCACCAGTGATGTTAATAGAAGATAGTGGCCAAATTTCAATCGGTTAATTTGTAAATTCAAGAATGAGGATTCCTTTTTCTTTTTTTTTTTTTCTGTCTCACATGGCTTAAATTCAGCAACTCCATGTGTCATAGCATATGTTGTGGTTTTCCTACACATGGAAAGCTGTTTCAGGTGTTGAGTATCTTTGGCAAGTTTTTGACTGAAGGTGATTAAATCAGGCGCCACTGACAGAGGCAAGTAGTGTTCCACTAAAAATGCACAAATCCGAATCTTGGCATCCAGCAGGGAATCAACTTTACACTCCGGAGCCATAACTGGAGCAGCAGCAGGAAGATCTGATGTATGTTTCAGCGCATTCCATCTCTCCACATTTGTCCTGGGAATGCACTTCCATCAAACTTTTTTCCCCATTTGACTTGTATATACAAGCTTCCGACTGCACAGTATACATCAAGCAGCGCCCACTTCATTTGCTTTCCACAGTCATTTTCAGAACAGACGATTCAATTCGTCCATCTCATCCATCCAATCATTTCTCCACACTTGTTTTTCTTCAGGTCATTGTTGATCTTCTGTGCCTCTACTTCATCGTTAATCAGCACTATTTTTGACAAACATAAAGCACGATGATACGGTCTTCACGCATTGAAAACAAGAAGGCGGATTTCAAATACAAGTGGCGCAAAGACCTAAATGGGAACATGGAACGCCCACATGGGACAAAAAAAAAAAAAAAAAAAAAAAAAAAGAAGGAAACATTTGCTATCCCGAATTCCGTGTCAATAGGGAAGGTGTCCCACCCCTGCAATCCCTTCATGCCATTGATAATGTTTGCCATGCACTCCAAAGCATGCTGTGTAATCTGCACAAGGTTTTCTGGTCTGTCATCATGAACTACAAAACATTGGCTTAAAAAAAGAAATCTTAAAGATGTCGAAATGTCTCCAAATAAATAAAAGAAGGAAAATGGCAAAATCTGTCTCTCAAAATATTTAGCAAAGACATGTCAAAAGAAGGTTTCCCAATCCTTACAAACAATCACAAATAGCAGAAATATAAACCGTACTACACAAATTAAAAGCACATTCACAATCTGCATGAAAAATGTAATTTTTGAGCGTGCAAATCATACAAGGCAGAAATTGAGTCAAATCCTTAATATACTCACAAAAAAAAAGACACACACCCCTTCAAAATTAAAAAAAAAAAATCACTAGAAAGATCCCTTACTGTTAAAACCAGCAGCTAAAGCATGCCTGAACACAATGTTTCAAGTGCAGCAAGAAAAACATGCAAAGATCAAAAACAGACATTTTCTTTTTTGAAACGAAAGATGCAATAACTAAAACAAAGCATCCAAAAATGAGAAGACCTTGGACAAGAGTCGAAAGTAAGGGAATCCAGTCTGTATGCTGGACTTACCCTCATGAGAAAACATCCAATCAGAATTCAAATGTTACACTATCTATACTTATCCACCCAGAAGACAATTTCTTTTCCTTCAAAACTATACTTTGCTGAAAGAAATAAGAAACATCTTTTTGATGTTACTGGTTGCTGTTCAAAGCTGGAAAAGCAATTTCAATACTTAATATTCATTTTTTGCGATTAAAAAAAATCCATCCATCTATCTATCTATCTAGCTATATCTGTATGTGTGTGTGTGTGTGTGTGTGTGTGTGTGTGATTTTTTTTTCCATTTTATTAATTAACTCTAAGAATTAATGTCATCAAAGAACTTTTCAATTTTAACAATAAAAAACCACAGATCACTGAAAAAGCATGCACATCGGAATATCAATCTAAGAAGACAAGAGCGACGAATTCAAGCAGCTCTGGCAATTTTTAATTCTCTATGCATACACCAATCAAGGTCAAACAATTGCAGCTGACTCCTCTCTCTCTCTCTCTCTCCGTCTTACTATCAACAAACTTGCTCTGCTTCATATTTTCTTCCAATTGTAAACAAATATCTAATCCGACAAAAAAAAGAAAGAAAAAAAAAAAGGCAACACTTTGATCTTGATCAGCAAGATCTGAATTACATGCATTTACTCAAAGCAGACAGTTTACACGTTCTGGTTATATTATGTTTCAGTGTAACACCAGCGGTATTTGAAACAGCCACCCTGACAGTTCCCCCACCCCTCCCCCTAGACCAACACGTTCTTCCTTTAGTGAAGCTGGATTTAAAGTTTGAAAATGATGCGCACATACAGCCGCTTGGGTTGTAGTCGGTCAGAAGCAAAGACAGGCAGCAGACATGGATGGATTCTGTGCTGTTTATTCATGTAAGCATGTTCAACACTTCCGCTCTGGACTATAATGACTGGTGAAACCTGTATATTTTTTTCTTAAGGTTCTACACAAAAGTCCTGGCTGCCCACACTGGTTACAGCAGATAGGAGGGAGCATAGAAAGAGTACACTTAAGGTGATGATAAACTATTCTGTATCCATATGAAACGAGATAATTATCATGCCAATCAGAACACTCCTGAATCATGAATTATATGACCTACTATAGTTATTCTGTTCAGCTGAATACTACTGAATCATCAAACCGTACAAACTGGCAGACCAAACAAAGCATTAATGAATCATCCAACTGTGTAACCTAACATAATCATCGTTCAAAATGAACCAATGCCTCCAGCAACAGACATGAAAGACAACAGACATCAATGATCTTCAGCACATACATTGCAAGCCTATACAACCAAGGAACATTTTGCCAAGGTAATTTTACGGTACATAACACATGAGGAACATCTTGGGAAACTGCATACAACTAGCTGCTCAGTCAAGGTCTACAAATCAACCACAGAGGGCAAACATTTTGTTTTTTTTCAGACTTTCCAAAGGGTTTTACATGGAATCCATGTTAACATAAATAGTAACAAGCAACGCCATATGGTGACATTCCAAAGGCAGTGATAAAGGTGAGGACTCTGACACAAACATTGCCTGTTTTCAATATAAAACAACAGTTTACTGTACATTTTTTTTCATGTTTACCACATCATCTCAATCCTTTGACATGCTGGCGAACCACTGAATGTGCACAATGTCTGGGACAGTCATATTACTCATGATTTCTGCGCATAAACAAAATTCTGACTTCTCCCAGTTAACACACCAAGACCCTCCATAAATTAAATACATGGAGGTCAGTCAATGATTGGATTCTGTACATGCTGACAAGGCAATCAAGTGAAATATTTCAATAGTCTAATCTAATTCAAAAGTTGAAGTTATAAACCAAAATCATGAGGGAATGTCATTACATCTGCATTTGATATCAAATTTTTTCCTGTGAAGATGCAAGCCCCCATATGGTAAGACTGAATAACATGTTCAAAAAGCTAGTCTTGTCAACTAAATCTCTGTCCCCTAGCTCATCTCAACTATACATCCACCACTGAAACCTGACATACAGTTGGGGCAGGAAGTGAGGGGGTGGGGGAGTCAGCCAGTTACAAATAAGGTCAAGCTTTAAGTCTTTCAAAGCCAGTAAAATTTACACCCTGCTAAAGTCTTTAAGACAATAATAATAACAAAAATGCTACATTTAAAACAGCATTTGAAACCAAACTATGACATGACACACAGGATATTTGCCTTCTGCAGATGGTGAGACCCAGATGATCAAAAAAAATTACATCTAAATTATGTTTATGTCACTTGCCAACCGATTACCATACATAAAATACAGATTTTGTATTGTATGTATGCACATATTTACTGTATAAAAATGTTTTTTTTTCCAATCAGAGGCCCATACATTCCAATAGTAACTCTCCTTTATATACACCAAGTCTCAGCAACACTTCCACCACCACCTGTTTCACAAAGAAAACATCTGCACATATAGAACAAATGAGACACTTCCAGACCATTGTCTCTTGAATGTTAAGCACGGTGCTTGGAACATATACACATGCACCTGTCTGCGCGCACCACACACACACACACACACACACACACACACACACACACACACACACACACACACACACACCCAGACAACTTCTCAACATGCTTCCAGAGTGTCGATGACTCGCTGAATGGAGATGGCGTCTGTTGTCCCCACAGCAGTCTAAACACAAAAAAAAAAAGCAACTTTCATCAACCAGAATTTGACTGGATATGAAATGTATACAGTGACTGATACAGACAGGATATGCACATGCAGTTAGTAAGCTTAAAAAAAAAAAAAAAAAAAACAGGGTATATTCATGTATGCCTCATGGGTATCACAATTCAAAGGAGAAGTTTAAGTTGTGTACTCTTCATACAGTTTAGCTGACTACAATACTGGAGCCAATGATGATTCAGCAACATCTTGATCTGAAGTTGTCTGGATTTTGATAGGGCACTTCTTTGCAAAGACAATATCACAGATTACAAATGGTAAACCCCAAGGTTGTCAAGCACACATGGCAGCTGTATCATTATGAATTCCATAGAAAAAGCAGATTTATTTGTAAACATTACAAATGACCAAGTTATAAAATTGTTTCACAATGACTTTCATGCATAAATAAATTCAGTTTTCTGAAAAACTTCACTGGCTGACATCCACAAAGCTGACTTGGTCAGGCTGAGAATCTCGGTCAGTCGCCGACGCATCTGTATCAATTCAAACGTGATAAGTGAAAAATGATAAAGATTTATTTGAAAATACTGGAAATGGTAGGATCAAGGTATCTGACTGGACACTTCCGGTAGAAGTTTAATATACAGAATTATCTAGGAAAATAAACAGCAATGACTTGGTCGTTTTGGACCTGGGGGCAAGGAGCCATATCAAGATGGATTCATGGAATGGTTTGTCAGGCCACTGATATTGTATCAAAGGTCACTGAGATCTTTGATGATCTATTTTAATTTCAAATGATGTTTGATCTCAAAAACTGTGTCTTATCAATTTACTTTCCACTGTTAGGTTGTTTCAAATTTATTTTGAATGAAAAACTGCAAAAACACATGTAGAAGTGTCAAAAACACATGTAGAAGGGTCAAAAAATGGCCAATTTTACTCTAACATCATTTCAATTTGACTGTTAATCACATTTTTTGTGTCAATAATCTGTGTTTTATTCGTTTCAAATATTGCAGTGCTTGTTCAGTTTGGACTGAAATTTTCCTTTAGTTTTTTTTTTTTATATCAAACAAATTATTCACTTGCATTTTATTAGCGTAGTCTGTACATAAAAAAAAAAAAGTCATTTCTGATTTTAACCACCCTATTGTGACTGTAAACATCAACATGATTTCTTAGAAAAAAAAAAAATTCTGATTGAAACTGTGTATAATATACGACTATTCATACAACAAAAAAAGCTTTTTTTTTTTTTGCTTGGCTGGAATGTGAAATCAGAGGCAGGCTCTCAAACACCCGAATTCTGACTGAAGAAATTGAACTGGCTCCCCTAAGGCTGAGAGTGGTGAATCTAGCACATTGCAAGGTCATATATGGGTTAATCCACAGCAAGCTAAGTATGTACAAAGTGCACATCACTTACACTGGACAAAACTAAAATGTCTGTGAGGCATACCATCATGTCATGGATTAAAGGGAAGAATACATTTCTGGTGGATATTCATGGCAAAGGCATAAAGTTGCTACAATCCAGCAGACTGCTGGCTCATGGGATCAACTCTAAATATAGTAGATTCATACTAATGAATTGCAAAAACACACACACACACACACACACACACACACACACACACACAATTCTATATCAGTTCAACCATAATCAGCCTGAATCAGCGATACAAATGTGCTGTTGACATCAATCTGATAAAATACTGGTGTTGTAACTCAAATGACTGGCTGACACAACACAGACTGCTAAACTGATTAAAACCAATTTACTGTCAGATTAACCTTATGACATACTAACATGATACTGACACATGTATCTTCTAGGCATTTTCATAAAACTAAACCCATCTCCCCTTACATATACCAAATTAACCCGTTGAGTGCCTTTAAGCCGTCAGCTGACGCCGTAGTAAAAATGTACTTCCAATGCCTATGGGCCGTCCTCTGACGTCATGCATTTTTCTTGAATTTTCATTCGTTACTATTCCTATCAAAGGACTGAAATAGAGTGTGCATAGTATATATGTCTGCAGTATTAAAATGATATGCAAATGACCACACGTGAGGGGAAAGACCATTTTTCCTAATCACTGACTGGATGACCAGCCAATGCTTTGTCTCGCTTGCAAAGATGGCGGCGCAACCTTTGACAAGTGCAGTGAACAAATCAATGTACTTACACAGCTGAGCGGGCTCTGCTAATCATTTTTGACAAAGATAATAATCTTTTATTCAGCGACTCACTCAAGCATGAAGGTGAGATGATGATAGTGATGGAATTGCCGACCATATTCGTCAGTTATTGAGTCGTGCTGTGCGATCTCAAGAGTGTGTTCAGCTGACTGGTTACCAACGTCGAACGAGCTAGCCTAGTGTGTACTCTGCACTGTGTGCGAGTGGCCAGCGACGTGTTAGTCAGCGCGAGAGGGGAGCGCGGCCTGCTCGCGGCGTGACACGCGCAGCAGGAAAGGTAGGGGAAGAGGAGGAGTGAAAGAGGGCTGAAGTCCAGCAAGGGGGCGTGGTGGGGGGAGGGGGGGCGTGGTCGTGAACTGACCTGTCTGCATGAGGTGTGAGCGTCTGGATAGACTTCTAGACTGTTTTACTTTCATTTACAGGTGTAGTGTGACAATACAAACTTTATTTTCACTTTTTTTTTGCTTTTGTGTTCTTTTTGGATGTGAAGCTGTAGTGGTAAAATACATATGTTTTTGATTGTGCAAAAAAATCTATCCAAATCTAAATGCCTAAATATTTTTTTATGATCAAAATTAAAAACAAAAGAAGCCAGATTCAAAATCTCCATTCAATTTCCTTCAAAAATCATATATATATTTCATTTTTATATCTTTTTTGTAGTTTCTGAGCTAGAATTTTTGTTTATGAGAACTTCTGGTCAAAGTTAGCAGTTAAAACGTTAATTTTAAGAACATCACAAAGTGGAATGAAAATGGTGCACCCACTTTATGACTGACTAGGAATCCTCACGTCCTGAATCCACAGATCTAAATTCCTGTGTTATTCTCTTTTCTTTTTTCAAAACAGTATTAATATCTAAATCATAAAATGAACATGTCTACAAAAAGAATAACAAAAAGTTCAAAAATGAAAACAATAACAAGTAAAGCAAACAGCTGAAAAGACTATCCTACATCAGGTATTTTTTTAGTTCTCCTGCAGTGTCTAGGCCATTTCAAGGAATTTCTAAAATGTCAACAATGACTACATTTATAGAAAATCAAAACAGAAAATGGAAACAAAGAACAATAAATAACTAGATTTAGTGAGACAGAAACCAAAGACAGATCACTGACCGTCAAATTCATGAATCCAAGGAATTTCTTGAGAATCTTGATCATGGAGTCAAAACTACCATCAGGGAGGTATTTCCTCACAATCTCCACATATTCCTGGAAAAAAACAACACATATGAATAAGTCAAAACAATCAGAAACAATTCCAAAAAAAAAAACAAAGCAAGAGAAAACTGTGGTCTACACTATTTCTGAGAAAATACTTTATCATGCAGATAAAAGTGAAACATCTCTCCCTCTCAATCTTTTGGCTCTGAAAGACATAAAACCACCTCCTTCCCATCATCGGCCCTAAAGACTAAAAATTCTGTGAGTCCAGATAAACTACAGTGCAATACTGAAAAAAAAAAAAAAAAAGCACAAATCTAGCTGTATGGGAAAGAAGGAGAAGAGTAAGGGCGGAGAGAAGAAAGGGGAATTCACAAAAAATGGTTCACTTTCAAAGTGCTTGACAAGCAAGAGTTTTGTCCCTTGCAAATGCAGACAAATTTGATATTCTCAGTCTGGTACATTTGTACACTCTACCTTATGCTAGAACAGAGTGATCTCCTGAATACACAAAAACTAACACACACACACACACACACACACACACACACACACACACACACACACACACACACACACATGTTTCAATGGCTTAGCCAACTGAACCAACACTGAAGAGTATGTTACAAAAAAAAAAAAAACTAAAGCAAACAGGCCCATGGACAACAGACATGCACTGCTCTTTTTTGCTGTCAAAGCTAATCTTTGCCCCTGAATTTGCACCACAAAACAGCATCAACAGGATAACTGTCCAGAGTTCAACCACAAAAATTGGAAATTTGACCACTTCTATAAATGTCAATAGACACTGATGTTGGGAAGAGTAATTGCACTCACACACACACACACACACACACACACGGATGGAAGCAAGTGAGATAGTTACAAAGGTAACATGCAGTGTATTTCAGATGCAACAAAGTAAACTTATCTTAAATAAATGTCACACGCCCAGAGAAACGTGGACAAACGAGTCACAAGACAAACCACAACGCGTTTCGACCTCTTGGGTCTTCTTCAGGTGCAACAAACATGAAAACAAATAACGAAAATGCACTTAGCTTTGATCGCTTCTGTGTTCAGCACAAGAAAGAAGGCTTTGAATAAGACCTAAGAGGTGAATTGTGGTTTGTCTTGTATTTCTGGGCGGTTCTCACATTTATTTAAGATTTGTTTAGATTTCCGCCTCAGGCGTTTCATGCACTAGACCAAAGTAAACTTGACAGTCCACCCCTCAGGTGAAGCATTTCAAACTCTCATTTGGTGTTCATCATGTGCCAATCAGCAGAAATAGCAGTTCATTTCAACAAAAGATCATGCTTAACATGTGGGGATGACCACAGAATATGCAACAATATGCTTTCATTCACAGTCTTTCTTTTTTTCTTTTTCTTCCAATGACTCATTTTAACACGCTCAATGACAGTTCAGAACAGAGTGCAATGATGCTTACATACATACTGTCCCCAATAGAGAATGGATGGGTGAGAAGAACAAGTCAGTCTGCTTCAAAACTTTGAAGTGTTTCGAGGTCACTTTTTTTTTTTTTTTTTTTTCCTTTTTTTTTCTCTTTTAACAGCAGACCATTCTAGCATGCCAGTGACGGCTTTCCAATACATCCATTCCTTAAACAAATCAGAAATAAAACATTACCTTTGAAAAGCAGGGAGTGGACGGGAGAAAACAGTCAACACTGAATGTAATTTTGCAGAAATTTCCACAGCTTGATGCTGTTTAGGTTAGCTCCCTTCAAACTATTTTCAAATGGGTGATTTACAAACCAAACCATGAGGAACTCATAACTACCAGTTAGGAGGATATCAACGAATTCTCAAGTGGCATGATAAACAGACAGTGCTAATACATGTTGTACAAACTCTCATGCATATATAGATGCAAATATATGCACATACCTATGCAGAGATTCAGTACAATTTTTTTCTTTCTTTTCTTTTCTTTTGCAGGGGGGGGGGGGGGGGGGGGGGGGGGTTGGAGCAGACTCAATAGTCTCTGAAACATCTTCATTTTAACTCTAAACAGTTTCACTGGTATTTTTAAACATTTTTAAAAATCAATGCGTTCTATTCTCAGCCACTTGACCAGAAATGTTCTGACCTTGTTTTCTTGTATGAGGCAGCCGAGGAGTAGACCGACATAGGAAGCCACGATGCTGTTCCATGTGCTTCCCTGCTTTGTGCAGGGCTGAAATATAACATTTATGAATCTATACAACTATGTAGACTTACACAGAGAAATAAAACACGGAGAGTGAAAAAAAGAGAGACAGTGAGAGAGAGAAAAAAAAGAGAGAGAGAGAGAGAGAGTGTGTGTGTGTGTGTGTGTGTGTGTGTGTGTGTGTGTGTGTGTGTGTGTGTGTGTGTGTGTGTGTGTGTGTGTGTGTGTGTGTGTGTGTGTGTGTGTGTGTGTGTGTGTGTGCATGTGTGCATGTGCATGTGCATGAATGTGTGTACATGTGTATGCATGTGAGCATGCGTGCATGTGCGCATTGTGTGATGTACCTGTGTGAGCATGTGCCTGTGTGTGTGTGCATGCATGTTTGGGTGCATGTACGCATGCACGCTGCACGCTCGCATGCGTGTGATCATGTGCATATGAGAGTGAGAGACAGAGAGAGTGTCCATGTGTAATACTGAAAATCAAAACTTAATGCTGAACCGCTTTATCAAAAAAAAAAAATCAAATGGAGCTTTCACTCTCTCTCTCCCCCCTCATGCACTAGAGCTCCAAAGTCACAGAATTCTGTTTTATCTCCTTTCCCAATTCTCTTTAAATGTCAAACTCGTACTTTGGTAAACGTCTCCTCATCCTCCAGAATGCTGGTATTACTGCTGGACTTGTCGGCATCGTTACTTTCTTTCTCTTCTTTTCCTTTCTCAGCGCTGCCCCCATCCTTCGCAGCTTCTTTCCTCTGCTCCTCGGCGGCCTTCACCTTCTCTGCCGACCTGGCGATCCACTCGATCCCGGAGTCTGACTCTCGCCACTCCCCACTCTTGTTGACAGAGTCATCAGCCTTGGATGGAGTCTCTGGGGCTTCCTCCATCTGCCGAGCAGCTGTCTCTCTTTGAAGGAAAGCTGTTTGGAGGAGGAAGCGACATGGAGCGAGAGTGATGATTTGGCACTAAGAGACATTTCAGAATGCACCTGCAGAGATTTTCAGCATGCAGAACAATCATTTTTTAGGTTACTTTGTGTTGCCAAAACTTGTGATAAAAGATCAAAAGCCTTTTCATGTCAGTATTCAGACTTTAAGAAGAGTTTGCAGACTCAGAACAAGTCTACCACTAGCGCTATTGGCAGTGATATAGTTTCCATGTTCATATTAACATATAACACTAATGTTGTAACATACAACCTACATTCAGTCTGGAACAGATCACTGAATCTGCTTTTTTCAAATCTTTATCGCTTATTTATACCGACAATAAAGAAACAAAGCCGAAGGACAAGAAAAAAAAAGACAAAACAAATCTATATTTAGAGTGAGTGAGAGAAAGAGAGAGAGAGAAAGAGAGGGGGAAGAGAGAGACAGACAGACAGAGACAGAGAAGAGAGAGAGAGAGAGAGAGAGAGAGAGAGAGAGAGAAGAAAGTGAAAAAAAGTGAGAGAGAAATTCTACGCCATATTGGCTTAGGGGTTACAGACAGACAGAGACAGAAACAGAGAGAGAAAGTGAAAAAGAGAGAGAGAAATTCTACTGCCATATCTGACTTAGGGGTTGTATCATCCACCTCTTTTCAAATAAAAAATTCTGAGATATAAAAAAAAGCCTGGTCTGCAGAGACCCAATGAAGTAATCAGAGTGACAGCAAAAGTGCACCTGAACAAGAGTCTCCACTGCCCCCATCTCTGTCGGGTCCACGTCTTCTGCTGTCTGGGTCATCAGCTTGCAGTCCATCAAGTACTGCCGGCTGGTGGGGCAGTGCTCCATCAAGTTGATCAGCAGGCCCAAGCTCTGTCAGAGAGAAAAAAAAAAGGACAGTGTGTTACCACAGCAATGCAAGCAACAACTGGAACAACCAGAATGGCATTTGGTACATTATAGACTTCACTAATGAGTCATAAATCCACCCTTTTCTGGATCCACACTCAAATTGAGAGAGTTTGTCCTTGAAGCACTTTCTATCTCTTTATCAGGTTTAGTTCGAATTGGGTCAGCAGGTGTCATTTAATCTTGTAAAAAAAACAGATATAGGTGAAACCATGCCATTGGCAGAGGTAATGATAATTTTGATGGTGAGCAACACTGCATATGCAAGTCTTTACACACACACACACACACACACACACACACACACACACATGCACACACACATACACAACATACACATACACACACACACACATGCACACACCCGCACACACACACACGCATGCACACAGCGTCTCTCTCGATCAATCTCTCTCTTTCCAAAACGCACTCTATCTCCGGCTTGCACAGATATCCCCAAACACACGCAGACACAAACTGACCAGGACAAGGACGTCGAAGCGCTGGTCGAGAGGCACACACCACTGAGTGCTGGCCACACAGGTCAACACTGTGTGCACAACTCCCTCCTCTTTCCCTACTCTTGTGCTGCCTTGCTCTGTTCATAAAACACAGAGAACAGAAAGAGGGTGAGTGAATGAGTGTGACTGAGTGAGTGAATGAGTGATTGAGCGAGTGTGAGAAAGAGTAAGAGAGAGAGAGAGAGAGAGAGAGAGAGAGAGAGAGAGAGAGAGAGAGACTCTGACACTGATATATTTACTGTCATAACCAAAGAGGTGTTTTAACAAGGGGGGGAGGGGGTGACAGAACAATAACACTTATCTCTTCCTTTCCTTGCGAACAAATAATACACATTTGTTCACAGTGTCTATGAAATCAAAGGTTAACAAAGACAAATAAAATCATAACATCTCTGTATGTCCTCGTACACAGGAGTAATACAGTAATGTTTACAGAGAGAGAGAGAGAGAGAGAGAGAGAGAGAGAGAGAGAGAGAGAGAGAGAGAGGGGCAAGCAAAGATAGAAAACGTACACGCTGGTATCAGTCTAGATCCAACAAAACATGCACACACACACACACACTGGTACTGATCTAGGTATAACTGAGCAAACACCCATGCGCATACACACACTTAAACACTGCTACAGATCTTGAACTGACACAAATTCCCATATTCTCGATGGATACTGTTGCTGTTATACCTAAAGTGAATATCTTTCTACATGTGAGCAGGTAGGTCTGTGTGTGTGAAAGGGAAGCCTGATGATGGGTGGTTTGGGTGAAAGGGAGGGAGATGCATGTGAGCTAGCGTGTGTTAGTTTATATTTACAGCAAATCGCAAGGAAAAAGTTATGAAGTTCACAAGCTATGCACTCTATAATACCCATGTATAAACTGTGATCAGAGATTCCATTTGCTTTCTTTCAACGTGAAGCAGAAAGAGCAGATCACTTTTACTCGCACATCCATATACACATATTTCCATCTTCTGTCGAACCACGAGCTCCACACACTTAAAAGAGGAACAATGCACACTTACAAAGTAATAAAATCATTCATTTTACTCCCTAATACGCCGATTACAGCTTAGACAAATCCTACTCCCTCTCTCCCTTCCTTCCATCGACCCCTCTACTTTCCCTGACATCCTATGACCTTCAAGAAAATAAATCAATCACAAACAAATCAAAAAGACCCAGTGGTGGGGGTTGGTGGTGGGGGAGCCGTACCACTATCGTGAGTGACGTTCAGCATGACCCTGAGGATGGCCAGGAGGCAGTCAAAGACGATCCACCCTGCTGCTCCTTGAGCTCCACTTCATTCTCCACCTCCTGCAGGGGCATGGTGGGCAGGCACTCCACACACTGCTGCAGCAGCCTGCACACACAACACGTGCCAGGTGACTATGTCACACCACTTGCAGCTGTTCCATTGGGGATTGGTGGGCCCCTGTCAATGTTCTTTGGATGCAATGAGTGACGACCATTTCAGCACATACATATACATATAATGGGTGTGGGCAATTTCAGCACATACATACATGTACATACAATGAGTGAGGACTATTTCAGCACATACATACATATACATACAATGAGTGAGGACTATTTCAGCACATACATACATACATAGCATACAATGGGTGAGGACAATTTCGGTACAGGCCCCTTTCAATGTTCTTTGGATACAATGAGTGAGGACCATTTGAGTAAGTTTTGAGAATATGTTCATCTTTCCCAAATCAGTTACCATGTGAAGAAATTGTCATCAAGTTGCACAGTCAGTGGACAAAAGCAACTGTCACGTAATTTTCACTGTAACCGTGGCTAAAAGAGAAAAAAATCTACAGAATTTGAAACTTTCTGCAAATCCCTACCACAGTAAACATGATTTTTCAAAAGACAGGCAAGTACTGTTGGCTACTAATTTGACATTTAGCCATTGTAGAGATATGTTTCTAAAATATTTTCTTTTTTAATTGACTAAACGATCTAAAATTGTTTATCAAGAAATCTCTGAACGATTGTCATAGTTTTCATATAAAGAAATGATTTTACAACCAAAAGTTGATTCGCATTACGGCCAAGAGTTGATTCACATGGATGGATGAGTGTGTCATGCATATGTGTGTGTGTGTGTATGTAAGTACAATCCGGAAAATCCTTCCGGCGACAGTGTGAGACAATGCACAAATGTTAATAAGTCTTGTAAGCAAACCTATTTTCTCTAAGCTCTATTCCCCCACTCCTTCACCCCTCCCAGCCTTTGAGACATCCTGTACTGTGTATACACCAAGTTATAAATATCAATGAATGTTCTATTGTTTGTTTTCCCAAGCTTCTTTTCACCATCCATCCATGCCCCCCCCCCCCCCCCCCCCCCCCCCCAACTTCATCACATTTATTTTTTTTCCATGTGTGCAACCATATTCGAAGTCGCATACTGACTAAAGAACAGGCAGCAAAATCAAAACAAAAAAAAAAAAACCCTGAGGTTGGTGTGAGCATTGCAACATTGACAATCTTTTTAACTGAACAGATTAAATTGACCATGTTACTCATTCTTCATTTTAACAAGTATGTTTCACCTAAAGAATTCCCGACAGATTTGCACATACCAATGACCAACGTGACTAAGCATGTGCATGCGAATGCGAACACACACACACACACACACACACACACACACACACACACACACACACACAATTTCTGTGACAGACAGATAATGTAAAGAGAGATGAGTGTAGAGTGAACATACCGGCCTGTGGCAGTGATAAGAAGTCCATTGTTGTAGGCAATGATATGGTTCTGGTTGTCCGTGTTTGTTAATGTGATCTGCACACACCAAACGCACACCAAGTTCTCATCTCAATAATGGTGTCATTAGGTAAGCATGATTCCCTTATGCTGCACCACATCAGAAACTGCTAACCATGTTTCTCCTATTTCGAAAAAAAAAAAAAAAAAAAAGGAAACGAAAAAAAAAGGAGAAAGAAAAGCAAATGAAGGAAAGAAGCTAAAAAATCAACAGAAAAACTGACTGTAGGAGAAGAGATTTTTTCTACATCTTCAAGTCTGAAATGGTCACAATCTTTGTGTTGATTAGTTCACAATGAGCTCACAAAGGTCAACAATACAGTGGCTAGAAGCTACGACACCTTGGATTAGCTTAATTTTGTTTGGCAAAAAGTATTGTAAAAAGAATTAATGAGAGCCTGATGAGAGGTGAAATCATCAAGGTAGGTTAAAATAGCATGTATAAACACTCACAAAAACAATAATACTGATAACAATGTGTGTACTACGTGCATGAAAGAAAGGCAAGGTCATGACAATGGATTAGCGGGTGGATTGTGGGGGTAGGCAGGGGAGAAGGGAAGTTAGAGATGGGTGGTTTGTGGGTGCCTGGGAGCTCAACTGGAAGAGCAAGAAAAAAAAAAAAGAAAAAAGAGAAAATACAGAAGAACAGAGTAAAATATATTCGAAGTAAACATTGTCTAAAACTGTCCTGCCTCTTGCCTCAGTATACTATTTCGAATTTTCTTTCATATACCTACTTTGGGCAAAACGAGTTTTATTATTAATTAAACCCATTTATTCAAGATTTGCTGTTATAGCATCTTCACCCCAAATAATAGCCCTTTCTTTTTTTGTAACTAATGTAAGCAGGCATTTCAAGTGGCTTCTCTGCTCTGGGCAGTGTCTTCACTGAAATGTTTTTCCAATACAAGCTGATGAGGCTTGTCTGAAGATGACTTGCATTTGAGCACAAAATGTAATGGCTACAGCATGACAATTTTCAAACCGATGACGTTTACTGCTAAAAAAAAAAAAAAAAAATACACAGAAATACACAGAAAAACTAGCTTACATATATACTAAGAGTACACTACAAAATATGATTTGATTTGTGGTGTATTTTTCTTACAATGTTGAGACTTTAGTGTAAAAATCATATACAAATACACCTGAAGTGTGATACGCAGGTCTAGTAAATGTAAGGTTATATATATTCATATGTTGTTATGTGATTAATTATCAATTCAGTCTTGGGTAATGGTAACAACCCCCCCCCCCCCCACCCCCTCAGAAAAACTTGCAGTGCTTTATTTTCAGTCCTGAAATTTTTTTTCTCTCTCTGATTTTCTAAAATATCAACAACTGAATTCCCTTCAGTGATGGTTATTTGTTCTTTTGTTCACTCTTTCCCACACATATTCGACACACAAAATCACACAGTTTGGGGAAATGAAAATAATCAAAATTACACGTATTTCAGCAATTCATCAAACTTTACCATATTACACATAAAAATTACATCTTAATGAGAATTCACTCGAATTCATGTGATATTCAGCTTATGACTGATGGAGTGAATTAAAAGCACACCGTAACGAGAACACACACACACACACACACACACACACACACACACACACTCACACACACACATATCACAAATGATAGAGCTTGCCATATTGGCTATGTAGTAACTAGGCATTTGAGGCAGATGAATCTCAACACATAAATATTTATTTCCATGGACAGCACACGCACAGATAATTACTCACGTTTTCCAGAACCCTCAGGCACCGATCCAGTTTCTTGAGACTTGGGGTGTAGCTGTCCAGGTTGGAGGCCAGATCCCCCTTCATTCCTGAGCCACAGCGGTGAACTGAAAAGCCAGACACAAGCAGTGCAGTGCTGTCATTTCTTTCGGTTTAAACTTTCTAAAACCGAAATTTAACGAGCTGTCGCTAGTCGTTATGTTGATCTATCTGGAAGATGCCCATCAATGAAATACTATTGTGAATGGTTATGGAAACAATATCATTGATGATAAACCTTTCCACCTACTTGTTTCCACAAAGCATGGTCATGAAAATAATGTTATTAACCCTTTCACCGCCAGACATTCTATTTTGCATAAATCCCCATCGCCAGCCATTTTTTAAAAAAAAAGCTCTTATTTTATACCAGCATATGTGAAACGTGGATATCTCTGGAACTAAACAACCAATTCTCATGCTATTTTTTGTAAAAAGGAGGAGGATACACTGTACTTTTGTTATATCATAACATGTTAGTAATGGTAAGTCAACACAACAATCAAATTTTTAATAATTTCAAGTGCAAAAAAAAATGCAAAATAAAAAAAAAAATGTTATGTTTCTTCTAAATGTAAAAAATGAAGAAAGAATGCCAACAAACTCTCAAACGAGGGAGGAAAAATACTCCACTCACAATTGGAGACCAGAAATAATGGTATTTCCAACAGAAAAATGGAAGAAACAGCCACAAACACAACTACTCCAATAGCTGGGAAACACACACACACAAACACACATACATACACACACACACACATCCTTATGCCTAACTGGTACACATGTAAGAAAGAAAAAGGGAACAAGCACACACACACACACACACACACACACACACACACATCCCTTTCACTCTCAACAGTAATAATTTTTTTTATGAACTCAAAAGTCATTCATGTGCCTGTTAGTCTCTGAACCCTTGTCATTCAGCTGATCTATATGATCAGCTGTACACCCACTCAAACACGTCTCTGCTGCTCGTATCTCATGTGTCAGTCGGCCACGACCCCTTCAACCTCAACCAGCAAGAGTCGGCCCACAGCGTGTGTGTGAAGTTCATTGCCCAAAGTCTTAGTTCGCTCCCTCACATAGTCAGTGAACAGTCAGTCAGTGCTGCTGGTTCAACGCAAAAAAACACTGGGCACACACGATAGGGTAGTAAGTGGGCGTCTCGTCAGTCTCCCAACCATTTGGCCACGGTTCAACGCCTCACGTTGCATTAATTCGGTCAAGCCCTCACTATCTTTGTTTACTCGTGACTGTCTGGGTCTTCTTCATCTGTCAACTGACCGTCTATTCAATATTCCCAGCACTTGATCTGTGGTAAATGTACAGCAAGGTCGAGTACGTAAAGTGCTTGGTGGTGACTTCATAGTGAATGGAAAAACAATCGGAATAAAGTCGAAAAAAACACTGAAATGAATAGTGTTCTGACAAAGCAAATGGCTGTGAGCACGGGCCAGACCATCCCCCAACTGACGTTTATTGCTGGCTTTTTATCTCATGAACTAGGATCGTGACAGTATCGTGAGTTAGGTCACCCTACTTTGTCGCCAAAAGGTGCCTTTGGCGCTCAGCTTGTCGTCGCCAAAAGGCGACTTTGGCGGTGAAAGGGTTAAATGATAATCCTTTTCACCTACTTGTTTCCACAAAGTATGGTCATGAAAACGTTGTTAATGATAATCCTTTCCACCTACTTGTTTCCACAAAGTATGGTCATGAAAACAATGTTGTTAATGATAATCCTTTCCACCTACTTGTTTCCACAAAGTGGTCCAGACCCCCCAGCATGCGCAGCTCCTCTTTGAACCATTCCCCTGCACGCCGTGATGTCAGACTCAACAGAGACTCCATGGCGAGGTTCCCTGTCTGTCATCATACAGCCTGTACTTTGCACAGATCCATTCACAGAGAAAAGGGACACAAGGAATGACAGAGTGACAGACTTCAAACATTCACACTCGATTCAATTCATGTTGCCTATAGCCATGCCGACTGCGATGAGCCTTCTCTCTCACACACACACACACACACACACACACACACACACACACACACACACACACACATACACACGCACACACACATACAACACACACATTTTCCCAAACAAAAGTTTAGCTAGGTATAGAGATAAATGCGTGATTCTCTCACATCTACCACAGTTCTGGGAGAAACAGTTACAGATTACAGATTCCATTCTGCAAAACAAACCAGTCATCCTATCCAAAGTTCAATTGACCCCCACCCACATCCATACATGAACAATCAGATTATTTTTCACCCCAATATCATGCTACAGTGATCTGAATAAAAAGATGACAAGTCAAACAGGGGTTAACCCTCTTGACCATCGAGCGCCCGCTGGCGCGCCCCCCCGACCGGAAATCACACAGCCAAAACGCTGAGCGCCCGCCAGCGCCCGGTAAAACACGTGGCAACAATGGGCGCCGCCATGTTTCTCGTAGAAAAGGAAGTCTCGCGAGAACGTAACTTCCTTCTTCCTGTAGCCATTACTTCCGTTTACAAAAAAACCGCGAGTCGATACGTGCCATGGTTCTCGAGTTTCGAATTTTTTTAAGTTTTGAGGTCGAAATGCCGTTTTTCACCGTGGCTAACCTTGAGTTCTGCCGTTCTATAATGAGATTTAGTGATGGAGATACTGTGTTTTGTAGGATTTACAGCATAAGACTTAGTGAAAAGTGCTGGGTAATGAAGCTTAGAGTGACCTAGATTTCGACTGGGATGAAGTTCCAGGTATGATGAACAACAATTCGGAAGAAAGTTCTGAAGAAGATTTTTTTTTTTATTTCCCGAGTAAATGGCTCATGTGACATTTTCAAACTTACGATATAGCAACATATACATTCGTAGGAATTTTTAAAATTATTTTCATTTCGTTATTTCCTTTCCTCTCTTTTAAATTAATTTTTTAATTGGGTAAACCATGTTCAAATTACGGAGTTACTTACCTTGCCGACGGTTTTCGGTGTAACTAAGCTCAGATAAGTGCATACTGAAGAGGGTTAATGTGTATGTATCTTGAACTGAAATATTTCAAAGTAATCTGTGTACACTAAAATTCCTATGCTCTGATTTACCTTCAGTTGTCAACATAAAAAAGTAAAACAATTTTTCATATTAACTCTGACAACTTCTTGAAGTGTGCAACAAATCCAACTCCAACATCAAAACACAAAGAAACTTTCTGTCCAGTCCCACCCCAAACTTCTCATAAACAAGACTAGCTTCTCACTTACCGAAACAAAGTCAAGATCAATCGCTTTAGCGTTGGTCTCTTTCTGAAGTTGTACGAGCATCTCCTGTATACGAGTGCGGCATTTCTCCAGTTCCATACTGTCTTCTGCGTTCTCAGCCTCCTGCTCATCTCCTGCGTCGGTACCGCCCTCACTACCACCGCGAGGCATATCGACCTCATTGAGCTTCAGCATCAGATGGAGGCTCTCCTTGTCCAGGTCCATGTTCAGCCGATCTCGTGACAGCATGAACATCATGGAAGCTGTGCTAAGGGCCAGGCTCTGAAAGGATGGAGGGACTGACTAAAAACACAAACCAACCAAAGTCACAGAGGCTTATAATTGTGAAGAGAGAAAGCACTTGCCTATTTCACTTGCATGTAATCAATGCACACCACAAAAGGTTTACTTTTTCGCGACAAGCCGTGCGATAGTGACGGCAACTCAGTCAACCCATTCACGACGAACCGTTCCGTGGTAACGGCAGCGCTGCTGTACTGCCCGGACGTGCCGTACCTCTGTGATGGCACAACTATAAAAAAATTCCCATGTTTTCTCGTCTACCATCTATGGGATGCAGCTGCCATAAATATTTAGAACAGGGTTCCAGCCACTGTAAGTGTAAGTTTACATGCACCAGCGATGACCTTAGTGATCCCAGAGTAGTCCCGAATAAAGAGACCCGTCTCTGGCACTGGGAAGGCACGTGTGGAATTGCCTGCTTTACCAGCATATCAAGCAGAAGGAGAATGACGGTGTTAGAACTGGTTCAACAAAGTAGTTCAGAGAATGAGGGGGGGTAAAGGTGTACAAGTCTTAAATCGAAAAGAATCAGAGCTTGATTTATTTTTTTTCTGTGTATTTAATAGTTTTATACGTCTTATCATGTGAAGCCAAAACAGTGAAAAGTGTGTTCTGTGTGTATGATATAGTTTCCTTAAAAAAAAAAAAAAAAAAAAAAAAAAATTCACTTGGGTTACACACATTGAATATCTCAGGCTTTCTCTGCATCTGTTCAAAGTAAGAGCGAAGTTTTATGCCCCTTTTCTTCCTCATTTGCTGTTGTCATACTAACCAAACAAATGTAAACATGATGTGTTCTCTTACGTTTTACTTATGTTGTTTCCGTAACAGTAGCGTTGCTATTTTACCCAAAATGTATGTAATTCTACGCTCATTACCACTGACACATAACAACTGCTTGTTAAGTTTATATTAGGAGACGTAAAATAAAATAAAAAAAAGTGCAAAAATCACGCATCTGCAACAGTTGTAAGCATGTGCGGTGCACACGTCTGCAGGGAAGTGAGTTGCTCTGCCATGCCCGTCTAAAAAGTATTAAAGGGCAATGGATGAATCAGAAAAAAAACCAGGAACTAGAACAGAAAGTAGATACCATTCTTACAGTAAGAACTGTAGGATGATGAACATCAAGTTACTGATGAAATATGTGTCACATTTCAGGAGTCAAGCCAAAAAAAAAAAAAAAAAAGATGTAAAAAAAAAAAAAAAAAAGGAAAAGAGAAAAGTGCCAAGTATCCTACCAGCAAGATGACATCTGGTTAAGCAGTCCTGTTACTTAACTTACTGTAGCACTTCTCAGTAACCTACCTGACAACAGGCAAAGAACGCAGTCATGACAGTCAGCACTGCAATGCAGCAGTTGACAATGTTACAAGTTCTCACTTCTGAGAATCATACGATGACCAGTTACTTCTTAAAAGTCTTCAAATATCTCTGCCACCACCCCCCTCCCCTTCTGACTCTCTTCCCTCCCACCCACCTTGCCCTCTCCTCTAACTCAACTTTCCCTGCCCTTTTCACTCCCTTCTCATCACTCTTTTCCCCCTCTTCACTGCTACAAAACAGCAGCAGTCTGAGGCACCCTGACCATGGCCAGCTCTGCTCTCTGGCTATATAAACAATAGATACCTGCCACACAGACTGCGTCTGCCAGGTCTTCATTTCTCATTCTTGTGCCTTCATCTCAGGGGTGAAAAATTCATGCCAGTGGTCTAGTCCAGTCAACATCTTGGCATCAATTACCTTCCACTGATTGATATGATGCCAGCATGTTCCAAATGCACACTCCAACAAACTGATGTCTGGTAAGACTGTTTATTTTTCTATTACATACTTGACACCTTACTGTAATTAATGCTCCCATTTAAGATCTTCTCATGAATAGGCCTAATTTCTATCATTTTGGCAACAATGTAACATTTATAAGGCATTCCATTAATTTCTGTATAGATCTGTTACTGTGGAAACAAGAAAGAAGGCTGCTCCAAAGCAGTTTTTGATACATCATAAATTAATGAAAAGTTTAAACAGCTGTGTACTGAGCCATATTTGGCAAGACATATCTGCATGTGGTCACTTTAAGAAATAAATCTGGTAATATGATTATTCACATCTGCACCTCTGCTTTGTTGAGATCACAATAAATTGTCTGATCCTGATAAAAATATTATCTAGGCCTGTTTCATTAATATTATATAATTAACACTGTTAGTCAAGACAGTTTCAAAGAAATGTCAACTTTGTTAGATTCAAGATATTGCTGAAAATGTTATTGCAGATTTACAGCTATTACCATTCTGTGACATCTTTGTATGCGCACAAAATGGCTGGGAAAAGTTTTACTAAGTTTTTAATGAAGCTAGGGTTTATAACTCAGTTAAATATTATTGCCAAGGAAATGCCAACGTTAACATCATCCATGCGTACTAACACAGGCAACGGATATAGAGAATGATTACACGGACTCATGCCATTCACTCAAATAGGTTAATACATTCAGCCGGGTGTTTTAAATTTCAAACAAACCATTTCATTGTCACGTTGATTTATACTAAATACACAGTTTTGGGCTTATTTTTCTCAGTGAAAACAAGCAGTCTCATCTGTTAAAAAAGCTTTGTAAGACAAAATATATGGTACAATGAAGGAAATGCAATTTTTCTGATCTGGAATTCTGCTCTCCTCTATATAACTTGTGGCCGTACAGATCATTAAGACCATAATGAACCAAATGTGGCCAACTTTACAAGAACGTTTGGATTCTGACTTCTTTTCTGGGCATCTGCACTCTCTACAACTCTTCCAGTATATTTGTATAGCATAGTAAAAGTATAGTACGGCAAAGTACGGTACAGTTCAGTATAGTGTAGTAAAAATATAGCATAGCATAGTAGAGTTTAGCACAGTATAGTACAGCTTAATATAGTATACTAAAGTGTACTACAATATAGTAGTGTTACAAGCTAAACATCACTGAAAATTTTGTTTACAACTGCATACAAATTTACACAAAGCTCCAATCAATCATCCAATGTGTAGAAAGTGAATGTAAGTTTCATTCACATCTTTAAATAAAGCATTTTTGTACTGACAGGAAAGGAGCAGGCATCATGCAGTAGACTGAAGATCTTGGTGACGGTGCCGTGAGCTCGGAGGTGCATCCGGAACGCTGAGGATATGCACTTGGCTGCCAGCTGAATCGTGCTGATCAACAGAACAGAGTTAATTTGACAACAGTATCCTCTCTCTTGAGCGTTTACTGGATCTTACATACAGCGACATTTTTTTTTTTTCAACATAAACATTTATGTACGACACTTTCACGTGCAGTTTACATACGGTGACATGGTATTTGTTTTTCCAATATAGATATTTGTGTCTTTCACCATCATGTGCAGTAACATACAGTGACATGGTATTATATTTTCCAATGTACGTATCTGTGTATTTCACCATCATGTGCAGGCTGACCAAAAGCAAATGTAAAACTACATAGTAAGGATGCCAACTTGCTGAAAAAAAAAAAAAAAAGGAAAAAAAAATATATTATAGTACTGACGAGTGGAGAGTGCATTGGAAGGTGTGCAAAAAATAACAGGCAGTGGTCTAGTGCATTGGAAGGTGTGCAAAAAATAACAGGCAGTGGTCTAGTGCAATGGAAATGGGGCAAAAAATAACAGGAAGTGGTCTACTGTAAGGGAAGATGAGCAAAAAAAATAACAGGAAGTGGTCTAGTGCAATGGAAGGTGGGCAAAAAATAACAGGAAGTGGCCTAGTGTAATGGAAGATGGGCAAAAAAATAACAAGGAAGTGGTCTACTGTAATGGAAGATGAGCAAAAAATAACAGGCATAGGTCTAGTGCATTAGAAGGCAGGCAAAAAATAACAGGCAGTGGTCTATTGCAATGGCAGATGGGCAAAAACTAACAGGCAGTGACTCAGAGCACCTGTTTCACATTACAAAATAACACATTTGCTTCCATCAAAATATATTTTCAACAAGATTTCATTCAGATTTAATATATCATTATCGGTGGGAAAAAAAATTATGGACTATTAGGTGGCATTCCAAAGATTTCAGGCAACAAAAAAAAAAGAGATGAAATCAATCCAAAACAAAAAAAAAAAAAAAAAAAAAAACAAAAAAAAAAAGCAAATCAACTGAAAAAAAAGAGGAAATCAGCTGAAAAGAGGACAACTGTCTTGTCTACCAAGTATTTGCTTTCCTAAGCTTACTCCAGTGTTCTTTTGTCTTAGCCTCAGTTTCTTCAAGATTAGTGGATACAAAACACTGTGTGCGTATGACAGTGTGTGTGTGTGTGTGAGTGTGTGTGTGTGTGTGTGTGTGTGTGTGTGTGTGTGTGTGTGTGTGTGTGTATGCACAAGCATGTGTGTGTGTGTGTGTGTGTGTGTGTGTGTGTGTGTGTGCCTGTGTTTGTGTATGTGTGTGCCTGTGTTTGTGTGTGTGTGTGTGTGTGTGTGTGTGTGTGTGTGTGTGTGTGTGTGTGTGTGTGCGCGCGCATGTGCATGTGTACATGTGTGTTTGAATGTGCATTCCTCACAAAGGCCTCTGTGTGCACACAGTGATATGTATGTATGCAGGTGTATGTTGCATCACTGCAGAGGTAAAGCTACCTGAGGGCCCGTATGGAGTGGGGGGGCTGATTGTCTTTCAAGTTGTCCAGCAGATATTCCACATCATCCATGAAGTCCTGAGTCTCTCCAGACTCTTGCACTTCATAGGCCATCTTTACATTGTGGACTACTGTGTAAAGCTGTTGACAGAAATAGACAACACTGTCAAAACTACAAAATCATCCACTTAAACTTCCATTTTACAAAAAAAATTCTAAAATGGAACTTGCTCTGAACTCAATTATGGAATAATGTGATTCATGTAAGCAGCTCTTTATTTCTGATACATATAACCCTCTTTAAAGCTTCCTATATATTCAATAAATTTCAGATGCCATTACCCTTTTTACAGTTCCTTCATTTATTCAATAAAATGTTTGATGTCATGAAACATGAGCATTTCTATTTATTCTAATTACATACTTCACCAGTTTCATGTAGGAAGTTTGAAACAATATCAAGCAATTGTCCAGCACACAATCATAGTACAACCCATCAAACAATCCAGTCACAATTTAAAAAAAAAAAATCACTCCGGATCACAATCTCAAACTTCAACACACAATTTTGGTCATATCCCTTTAATCTCAAGAAAAAGAGAAAAGAATATAAAAAATAAAAAAAAAAAAAAAAAAAAAAAAAAAAAAAAGAAAACGAGCGAGTCCTCACATCCTTATGCTGTTTCTGGACTCGGACAGAAGTGTAGGCCTGTTGGTGACTGTCCTTGGGCCAGTGCACGGAACGGGTCAACCTGGGCTCCTTCGTCGTCTTCCCTCTGTTCTCAGGCTCTAGCTGTTCAGAGAACGGCAACATCTTCTTGGCTTGTTTGGCTGGAGGAGGCCCTGCTTCACCCTGGAAAAGAAGGAAACACAGCTCTGTTTCTTAGTTTATCATCCAAAACAGTTGCCTAAACCCGCACTCGATCTCCCCTTCCCCTCCCTTCCCCTCTCCCCATAAGAAAGGTAATAGAGATATGAGTGTATGGAATTTATGTGATTGATAACATCAATCACAAATGCACACTAATCACATTTGATGACATCAACCGATTTCTGAAATGGAAAACGAAAGAATACTTGAATTTTTTCATCTGGTTCCAAAATTCAACTGACTGTAAATGAATTTGTAGCATTTTACAACTGGCTCATGTTGCACATCCCTGACCCTCCCCTTTTTTTTTAAAACCTGACATTGTATATATTTCAATCAAGATAAGCAGCAGCTGTTATTTCTCAATGAAAGTTGCGGACATGAGGAACATTTTTACTTTTCTGAATTGTAATCACAAAACATAAAACATTGCTCATATATTAAAAGTTAAGCACTGAAGACTGCAGAGTGGACACAGGAGGGAGGATGAAGGGATTTTTTTTTCAGAGTCGGGTTACGAAATTTGAAATAACAAAAAAAGGAAAAATACCAACCTCTTTCTCTGTACTTTCTGCTTCCTGCTGCCATGATCTCACATTGTAGGAGGCTTTTGATGGGGACTTGAGGTTTAAAAGGTAAAAAAGACACACAAAAAAACACAATCAAAATTACAGAGATCAAACATTTTTCTTTTACTTAACGTTTTGGCATGTCATACATTTTATGTAAAATTCAAACACAAATAACTTCACTTCCCATTAATCAAACACTTGGTCTCTCTCTCTCTCCTTCACACACACACATACACACACACACACTTTGAGTCACACACAGTCACATGCGTGCGCGCGCGCGCACACACACACACACACACACACACACACACACACACACACACACACACACACACACACACACACACACACACACACACACACACACACGCACGCATGCAAACACATACACACACATGCAAAAACACACACACAGTCACACTGACACACACACACACATGGTCACACACGAACAGTTGAAACACACACACACACACACACACACACACACACACACACACACACATTTTTCACTCTGTCCTACTCCTAGATCTTTTCCTCCCTTCTTTAACGAAGAAATAAACTGCAGTAAATGGAACCCTGAAAATATAGAGCAAAACTCCATTCCCCGATGAAAACCTAATTTAAAAAAAAAAACAATGCCTAGCCTGAACAAAATGCAAATCTAAAACTAAGGAAATGCAAATCTAAAACTAAGGATCCTCTTCAATCTGCTCATTATAGACTGCAGGAACATGTATGAAACTGAAAACAAAACAAAGAAATTGACAGAAAAGTCTCGAGTCAATCACAACACTGATGTCCTTGCCTGATCACAGTCTGCACAGTGTACACTCTATCTAACTTCTCCATGACACTAGTTTAATAAACAACACACAAAAAGAAACAGAGAAACATTAAAAGCTCTACATTGCTCATGACCTCTTTGAATAATTCAAACAAAGTTTGAACTTCAGGAGCTGTCTCAGGCTGCTGAACTGATTTATATCTTTCACAAACCCTAGACAACGAATTTCAAAATGATGTCTGAACAGTGAACCCATGTCTGTACTGGCAGCTTAGGAGTGTGTGAGTGTGTGTGTGTGTGTGTGTGTGTGTGTGTGTGCGTGTGTGCGAGTGCGAGTGTGTGTGTGTGTGTGTGTGTACTACTATGAAGGATGGGTGAGAAGGGTAAAGATATGCTGCAGTCTGTGTTGTTCTTGACGCTTCTAGTTCTATTGTCAGCACTCTTAATCATGGAAGCTCCATTGACTGACTTCATGAAAATATGTAAATCCCCACTCAAGAGTCTGGACAGCATGCAGATATACAACTACAAGGTGCTAACATGCGCCTGAATGGGAATTAGCTCAATTCCAGAATAACCTTGGTCCTAAAACTGATCCCATCAGTAAAATGTTAATGACAATGAAATTGCCGACAGATTTTTCGAAAGAGGACAGCACACTTGACCAATCTCTTTTGCAGAAGCTGATATGAGCATGAGAAGCCAAAATCACATCCCATGAACTGTGAATAATCATCTGTGCCTTGCAACAGATAACAATAACACCATGTACCCAGTGCTTCAGTTCCATCACAAAGCAAAGTATATTCATACCCTTTTCTATTAGACTAGAGTCTACGGGTAGTAACACCCTAGAGGAGGATTTTCTTAGCACATACTAAACTGAGTACTTTTCTGCTGAATTCAGGAAGGTTCATTTGTTTCGTGTTACGGACAATCACACTCTCAGACAAGTGCGACTTTGCAAAGACAAAGAGAGCGCACTCTCATGGCACTGGACACATTCAGTCAATGTAAAAAGAGACAAAAGTTCTGTCACTTACTTTCATCAAGCAAGTATTTGTGTTCATTAATGGTTCACTGACTGATAGCTGTGTGGCTCTTGGTTAAAAAAAAAAAAATGTCTAATGGAATTAATTTTGTTCAAACCACATACTTCCAAAGCCAATCATCAGCACATGATTAGACCTCAGAGAAATTATGAAGTATGTGTTCTTACCCTCACCTTGATTTTTCTCTGTGTGATTTTTAGCTGCAAAGGATTTCAACATGGTTGACAACACAGTACATCTGATCAGAATTGAAGTTGTTAGTCACTGTCACTGTAGCTGGCTCCCGACATATTTTTGCTGGTTAAGAATTTTCTAAATGAAATGTGTGCCAGTGTAAAATGATGATGGGAGCACAACCTCCCTAACATGTCCTGATTTTCACTTCAGTCATGCTCAACCTCTGCTGACCTGAGACTTCATTTCTGTCCCAACATGACAGATATGATTCTGAAAGGGGGGGGAACTGAGGTGAATCGAGTCCCTGTATAGGGACTTTCCAAATAAGAAAATCTGAATATTTTGCATGTGGTGACTAGAACAGAAACATAGTATGCAAACAAATGAAACATGTGCGCAAACACAGATTCAAACAGACACACAAAACACTTCTACTGATTAATCCAAGTCTTATGTTCAGTTCTGGAGAGCAGCTGAGCACATACCAGTTTTTTTTTTCCTAAATGAATTTGACAATGATAAACCTGTAATAAATAAAGATGGGTAAATAACAAACAGTGAGTGAACAAACAGTGAGTTAAAACAGTATTAATACATTATTACAAATTTCAAATAAAAATAAGCAGTACATTAAAATGAATAAAATCAATACAATACATAATAAAAAAAAAATAGGTGCATGTATACTGAAAACATAAAATATCAGATAAATGTGAGAAAAAATATCTTCATTTCCCAAAGTAAAAAAAAATATTATCATTCGAGTGACCTAAGTGTAAGTTCCTGAGTAAACCGTTACCAGCGTATATGAGAATGCAAGCTTCTACGGTTACGCATGCACACTTAAATAACTGTTCAAAAGACTTGATCTCAAAACTTGAGCCCTACAGGTGTACACTAATTTACTTGACACACCATTTCGTTAACACAGAAAACAAATAATCAGTTCTAAAAAGGCAGTCGCTGAAACTGAAATGTCACTTCAAAAATTATTTTCCTGTTTTTTTTTTTTTTTTTGTTTTTTTTGGTTTGTTTGATTTTCTTTTTTTTTTGTCAAATATCTTCACTTTTTTCACACAAAGTGAAACTGGTAAGTCCAGAGGAAAGTGTTTAACTAACAATGCCATTTACATGATTACAAATTGGTACATTGCTTGCGGAGTACAATTAGATCAATAACACAATTGAATTAAACATCTCTGTTGAACACTTTGATGTTGCAAACTACATTTTAAAGTAATACAGACACCACTCAGCCAAATACAGTACTTCAGGACAACAACCATACCTTTTCGAACACTTTGCGCTGCAAATTTGAGGCACTGGATGATTTTTTGGATTTGAAGAAGCGACGAGGAGTAGCAGGCATGTTGTCTTCATTCTGACCACCTTCTGCAGACGATGAAATCTCTTGTGACAGTTCCTGACATTCATCAGAAGCTGATGGAGAAGGCGTCTCTTGAGAGTCTGACGATCTCACCTGAGAACTAGAAGACACTTCTGATGATTCTTCTGCTCTTCCTGCTGAGTCTTCCGCACTCTGCTGAGACACCTGAGAATCAGTTAACGGTGCCTCTTTTTCCTGAGACACTGGGGAGATTCTGCTGCCGATTCTGCTCCTGTTTCACTAGCAACTACACCTTCTTCTTCATCGATGATGTTGGGAGGATTCTGACCTTGGCTTGACCTGTCTTCACTGTTTGAAAGTTCAGTAACTTCAGGAGTCAGCTCTGGCATTGGTGGCGAGTCAGGCTTTGAGGCACTGTCGTCTGGTTTGACAGACTCACCCTCTTTACCAGTTCCTTTTGCTGCTGGCTGTGGTGGACCTCTTGACTTGAAAATCCTGTATTGCCTGCCACCTGAACGTGTCCGTGAAGCAATACTTGATTCACTTTTATTAGATACACTGTTAGTGGCACCATTTGAAGTTGTACTCAAATCTGAAGAAACCAATTCCTGGCAGCTTGTAGGTCTCTTCCTACTGAGGGTTGTGGCACTTCCTGAAGACTGTTTCTGAACTACAGATGATGATAATGACGTTAACGTGTTGGCTGCAGAGCAAGTTTCTTCATCAGCAAAACGGACCTTCAACACACGAGTTGGTGTGCTGTTATCTGAGTTAGTGTCCTGATTGGTTGCAGGTGTTTTTTTGATAATGGGAGACGGAGTTGCTGAAACAGTCGGCTCTGAGGCTGCAGGTGATTCTGTGTCGGCATTCTCCTTGGAAACACTTTCTAAATTCTTGCCAGCTTTATCTAACTCTTTTTTCACGTTTTTAAAGTACTTGGTTTGCACATCATCTTTCTTTTCTGACACTTCAACCTTGGGTTTACAAACCACAACTAATGTTGTACCTTGTTTTCCTTTGAGTTCTTTACTGGAGACCACAGTGCTGTTGAACATGCCAGCTGTAGGTTCTCTCTTTCCATGAGTCGCTTCATATCTCTTTCGGTATTCCTCTATTAGGTTTGGGTCCGTGTAACGAGATGGTCTGCGCCCTCGAGGTAAGCCAGTGGGGCCCCTCTTTCTCTTCTTCAGAGGTGGGTCATCTGGAATATCAATAATAGGTGTGATTATCTCCCCTGTGTATGTCTTCAAGGGCGTCCTCTTAAAAGTGGCAGGAAAGATGTCATCATCATCCTCATCCTCATCCTTTGGAACACATTTTGGAGCGACCGCATCCTTAATGTCAGGAGGAGGAAGATCATCTGGTTTGGTCTTCTTAGGTGAGGGTTTCTCTGGCGGACTGGATGGTTCAGATCCAAATAGCCACAGGAACCTGGCTTGTGGTAGTCGGTTCATGCGGTTCAATGGAATACACCACCTCATAGCCAGAATCTGTCCTCACAGTCTTTCCCACTTCAACAAACTGGTCCAAGATCAGCTGCGATGAAGGGACAGCAGCGCCTGAAGTTGAGCGTCCTTCCTGCAGCTTACTGTAGGTTCTGCCTTTTCGAGTGACTGCAGTCTCATCATTTTCAGCACCCACAAAATCTTTTGCTTCAACATTCAGGCCTTTCTTTCCCTGTGTCACAATTCTGGATGCTGGCAGACGTGTTGAAGTCTTCTGTGGTTCAACCACTACCACATTGCGCTGGGATCTAGTGCCTACCTTTCGTTTATCTTCAGTGTCAAAACTAAACGGATCCTCAGGCTTTACTTCCTTCTTCTCTGGTTCTGGTGGAGGCTCAAACACAGACTTTTTGTCTTGACGAATGGCAACAAAGTTTGTTCTGCCCCATTTTGTTTGACCAGGAGAAGCCTTGATTGGCACCGTCTTGTCATCATAGGAAGTGCTGGAATTGTTTCCTCTTGTTCTTCCGTATGTTCTGGTAGTACCAAAACGCCTTACTGTACTTGAAGTGCTCATGGCTGCACACACACATACAAATAAAAATGGTGAACTTTTTGAACAAACACTATCACACTGGCTCAGAAATTATCTTTGTCACGAAGGGCTTAATTAAAAGGTGTTGCCCTGCATTGGCTGGATCAGAACCGGCACCACAGACACCACTGAACTGACTCGAGAGCACTGCACTGAGCAAGTATCTCCTCTGCTGGACTGCCTCGTGAGGACCTGATACCGATTGCTCCCTGCAGGCCACTGGCGCCAGGGATGCAATAGGATGAACCTGCTTGTGGTTGTGTATGGGGTGATCAAAACAAGCAGCAGGGGAATCATGCCTTGAAAAGCCAGATGACAGCAAACAAACAAAACAAACAAGCAAAAAAAAAAAAAAAATGATAGTAAAATAAAATAACAACAACAACAAAAAACATCCATGAAACACAAAATATTCCAACAGGACTTTCTTAATGCTCTCCTCTGAATTACATCAACAAGAACAATAATGGCAGAAAGGTGAGGAGGGTCTGGGAAAAAAAAACAATTCCTGCTGTTGGGGTTCAGTGGTTCCCATTCTTTGCAGTTGACTATACGTAGCCCAGCCCATGTTCCCACAGGTCTTTGTTTGTAGGCAGACTCCTGACCCCCAGAACAGAATTCTACGAGGTCATCAATGGACACCTGAATTGTTTCCTTTCCATCACCTGTCCGACGTTACCATTTTGTCGACAATGAGTCTGGAACATAATTTGCATTCTGTTTTTAGCTTGCCTTCTAGTTCCATAAGCAGCACTGTGCACATGGTTGTCTGTTATGTTTGCTTGTGATAAGAAATAAAAGGCATCTATTCAATTTCACACTGACTGGCAATATCCCATACAAATTACAAGTTTTTTTTTTGTTTTTTTTTTTCGTATGTGCAACAAACTGATTTGCTGTGGTCATGCAAACTGATAAGTTTTAAAGGGTTTGAAAGGCTATTTGAAGAACACAATGTGTCAGTAGGAGCCATGGTTGCTGAACATATGTGGTCACTGTCGACAGCAGTGCAAAGCAGAAGTGTATGTGTTTGTGCTTTTTCAAAGTTAAAAAAGATAGATTTAACATCCCTGCACAGGGGAACAGGTTAATTATATAAAAATTACATTATGAGTAAAAAAGAAAAAAAAAGTCTTGAAATGGGAAACAATTATCCTTTCCTTTCTTTAACATGTAAGGGCTGGACAATTCAGTCCCCAGCTGCCCAACGCGAGTGCAAATATAAGATAGACTGAGATACAGATCATCATATGTATGTATGCAGTGGTGAGTGGGTTTCAAGAACAAAAGGCAAATCGAAAATCAGTTATCTGCACTAATCACTTCTCCGAAAATTTTTGAAAAAGTTAGAGCTTTACTTTTGCTTCCGAATTTCAGTCAATCAACTCTTTGTGTACTGAGCTGATGACCCCACTAACTCCACAGACACATTTAGTTTTAGATACAACAGCCTCTAGCTGAGGCCTCTAATTGCCCCTGCCAGCCTGAACACCAGAGAGTGACAGCAGCTGCAGCTGAGCTTCAGGCCCACCCCCCCCCCTCTACTACTAACCCCCCCCTACCCCCCCCCCCCCCCCCCCCCCCCCCCCCTTTTTTTTTTTTTCCCCCTCTTCTTTTTGAACTGGCCTTTTGCTTTTGACTTTAACTTGTTTATGATTCCTACTCACTGCTTAACCCCAATTAACTTCCTTTTGTCTCCGAGCTCTGTTCATGACTTCTTTTTATTGTCAGTCCCCATATAAGATCTGTCTCTGTCACCCACTAACTCTAAGCCTGATGACAGCTCTCTGAGCAGAAAGCTTGCTTAGTTTCCTTCTTGTTCCCCTTCTTGTTCCCCTGGTCACCATACTCAAACCCCTGGTAGTTGATGTTATCTGGCCAACCTGTTATATGGCCATCTCCCGCGCTTCTTCCACCATTTTCTTTAGCCTCTAGTTGACGTTATCTGGCCAACTCTTTATCAACCTGTGATTTTCGTTGCTACGTTGTTGCTGTATTTCATTTTGCTACTAAAGTCTTCATGCCAGTAAAGAATCATACACACATCTCCACAATCATCAAAAAAGGAAGATATTTCAAAACTATAAGCAAACATGTGGGAAAGATTAAATCAATAAATAGCAAAAAAAAAATAGAGTTGCGAAGTATTGTCGCCTGCATCGAAAATAATTATAACGTTATCATTCTAATAACAGCACTGTATCAAAACGAGGCTTCTTACTCTTAGTCTTAGGCAAGATTTCCTGTTAATGCGCCATTCTGTTCAACTTTGGCCAACTAGATGCATCAACCCAACTGTCTAGTGAAGAATTCTATCTCCTCCAGCCCTGAAGAAATCAAATGCTTTTTTTTTTTCCTTTTCATATCTAAGCTAGTGTGAAACAGAGAGAGAGAGAGAGAGAGAGAGAGAGAGAGAGTGTGTGTGTGAGTGTGTGTGTGTGTGTGTGTGTGTGTGTGTGTGTGTGTGTGTGTGTTCTATGTCTGTGTGTGCATGTGTGTGTGTGCACACATCTGCATGTGTGTCATGCATGTATTGTATGTGTGTGGTGGTGTAAATGTCACTCACAAAATGTCACTGTCAATGGCACAATACTGTTTTTTTTTTTCTTCTTTTTTTTATTTTTCTTTTAATGGGAACAACCCTGTTTTATACTTAGAACTTGTTTGAAGAGAATGGCTCTGTCTGCCTTGATGTAGAGTTCTGTCATAGTACATGTCTGTCCATCTCAATCTAGAATTCCTGATGATGGATGACATGAAGGCTGCTGTGATATGTAGATGTACGCATCTGTGGCCAGTCCAGTCAGTACCAGATGAAGACGTGGCATGGCCTTTATGAGTCGAATAATATGATAGATACAGCTCATAGGAATTATGCGCCGTTTTTCCCTTGATATATATGTGATACACTTTCTGTTAGATGAATATGTAAAGCCCTCTTGGGGATACATGTGTAGTGATGGCATTCATGTGCATCTGAGGAACAAGTGGGGTCTCCTTGAACAATACATGAACAGGATGTCAAGAGTACACAAAAAGGAACACATTAAGCCTGATGGTGCACGTAAGCATGTGCATGTGTGTTTCTCACTTTCTGTAAGTCTGGTGTGTGTGTGTGTGTGTGTGTGTGTGTGTGTGTGTGTGTGTGTGTGTGTGTGTGTGTGTGTGTGTGTGTGCATGCATATGGTGTGTACCTGTGAGAGAGAGAGAATGTGTAACTGTCTAGAATGTGCTTATGAGTTACATGTGTCTGCTTGTGTGTGCATATACTACCCCAAGTGCTTCAGATCCAACTGATAGCCGGTACATTCGTATCCTTTTCTAGAAAACTATGGGTCATTACACATCAAGCAAGAATTTTCAGGGGTGTAGATTAAAGCAAAATGGGTAAATCTTTAATTCAAGCACTGAATGTCACTCACAAAATGTCACTGTCAATGGGCACAATACTTTTTTTTCTTCTTTTTTATTTTTCTTTTAAATGGGAACAACCCTGTTTTATACTTAGAACTTGTTTGAAGAGAATGGCTCTGTCTGCCTTGATGTAGAGAAAACATTTCTGTCATAGTACATGTCTGTCCATCTCAATCTAGAATTCCTGATGATGGATGACATGAAGGCTGAGCACTGCGATATGTAGATGTACGCATCTGTGGCCAGTCCAGTCAGTACCAGATGATAGCCCGGTACATTCATATCCTTTTCTAGAAAACTATGGGTCATTACACATCAAGCAAGAATTTTCAGGGGTGTAGATTAAAGCAAAATGGGTAAATCTTTAATTCAAAGCACTGAATGTTTCACTTGCTTCACCATCATGCACTTTCACTTTCAGATGATAATGACTTTGTAAACTAGCAGCAAACTTTCAAAGAGAAAGTGTTCTGTCATGGTACTTGTTACTTCCACTTCATGTAGAGAGCTGAGGCCATATTAAGCAACTGAGTGTTTACATTTCTCAATGTTCAACTGACAGCCAGTTTTGTGGCTTGCGGCAAACAATTTACACCTTGTGAGATCAAACAATATCATAGTAAATCCACAATAAGAGTGTGGATTGACATCTCTGAGGAATATGTCACTTATTCTTACCCTTACCATTTTTTTTTCAGATCAGAAGTGTTCTAAATCCCCACTTCTACATGATCTATGATACTTATAATGCTTATCTTATCTTCCTTGCATATTTGCATATATATATGTGTGTGTGTGTGTGTGTGTGTGTGTGTGTGTGTGTGTGTGTGTGCATGTGTGTGTGTGTTGTGTGTACATGTGTGTTTGTGTACATGCCCACATGCATTTGTTTGTTTATGTGTTTATTATTTCTACTTGTGAACTTTTTTCACACTCTTTATTATTTCTACTTGTGAACTTTTTTCACACTCCTATCTGTGTGCATGTGTGAGTGTTGTATATGATTTGCCATTATAATAATGATTGTTTAAATATTGTGGTTCAATAAACAGAACTATGTTCTTTAAATGTGATTTCAGCTTGGACAAAGGGAGCAATGATATTCCACTTAAAGTCTGCACATTCAAATCATTTTCTATACAAAGTATTATTTTAGAATACTCAATAAACTTCCCTTGAACCCTCTTGACATATATAAACACTACAAACAATTGAATAACACAACTAATCAGGGAGTTAATTAAAGTAGAATAGTGTAGATGCAGTGACAATTCTTATGCAGAAATATGCATCTCTGACGCATAAAAATTCCATCTGATGCACTGGAAGTTAGGCCAGTGCTTCACAAAGATATACCAAAATTTATCATGATGCACCAATTTTCTCTTGTACACATTATAAATCTGAGCAGTGCATCATGCAAAAGTGCTTTCGTCCTATCTGCCACAACTGAAGTTGTAAGAAACATAGCTTTTCCTCAGCATTTTAGAACATTCTGAATCAATGAACAACTTCTGCTTGAAAACTCTCCTTTACTGTAACCAACAAGAGTCATCAAAATAGACTAGCCAGTCTATGATTGAAACCATAAGATCGCGTGATTCAGCAGCTAAGCGCAAAAACCATGAAAAAACATACGAAGTTCAACTTTTCAGAATCAAAATCGGCAGGTCAGCTGTGGCTTGCAGTGAATCCAGCCAATGGAACAAAAGTCGCGAAAACTATGCATGCATCACGAATGATTAAAATGGCTCCATTACACATCATGTATGAATCATTGAATGTGTTGCGCACTGTGCAAGAGTGGACAGTGTACATGGTTTAGTTGAAGGTTCAATAAATATTCATCATGCGCCTGTGTCACCAGGCTTCCAAAGATCATTGTATTAAGATTGGAATACGGTCAAGCAATAAATTATTTCAGCACTGATGGAAATGGCTCATGTAGTAGAAATTCTGTATTGATAAGCAAAGAGGACATCCAACAGATCAAGTTTCAATGTTAAAATCCTGATTGTGTAGGTACTCGCATTCATTCATATCAGTTGATAATACTGTCTTAACACTGGGACAGGAATTTTAAATTAAGTATCAATTTAGCACAATCTGGATGTTTTCTTAACTTTATTTTAGCACCTCTATGCTTTTCTATAAAAATGTCCGTATCTTTGTGTATTTACATGGGTAAGCTGAGTGACCATAGCAATTATAAATGATGACCCCCTAAATATTTCTGTGACCCCCTGAAAATTTGGAAATGAGTAGGGGCCGGAATAGATCAGTGGTAGAGCACTGGACTCGTAATCTTGGAGTTGCAGGTTTGAATCTCCGCTGGGCCGTTTTGGTACTGGGGGATTTTTCCCCCGGAGTTAACATTGGTTCTGACTCCATTTCCCATACAGTCCTTCGAATAAGACTAAAAACCGAGGTTCCGTATGTGAAACACACACACAACATCTTGCACACATGTAAAATCCCATCACCAACTTTCGGATGAGATGACCACTTTGGCCATTGGTATGGATGACATGTTGCAGTTGGAGTATGGCTGCCTTAAAGGCGGGATAAAAAAAACGTCATACACACAAAACTCCACTCCCTATGCAAGGTATGTCCAAACGAGCATCAGCCTGCATACGCAGAAGGAAATGAATTTTTCACACCATGTGTAACCCACTCTGTTTATGGAAATAATTATCACTGAGATGTGTCTCATGATCTGAGCAGTGCAGGCAGGCTCACAGTATGATTATAAAGAACAGCACAGTAAAATGCACAGCAAAAATAAATAATTAAACATGTCATCAAAATTACGCTTCCAGCAGGATCTTACTGCTACCAGATTGTGGTCTGTAATTGTTCAGTTTAATCAAAGAGAAAACTTTACAACTGAAGGGAAAGCAAATAGTCAGAGCTGGCTACACCTACTTCTTGATAGCAATGTGACAATCATCTGGCCCGCTGACAGGCTCACACACTGCAATGTGCAGGCTCTATCCAGCCTTCACAAGGGCAGTTCTGAAATAGTGTCGTTTACTCGTGAATAATACATGAGACTTAACCACATGTTGATAGTATGATGCAGTGCAGTTATGTTCCTGCTCACCTATTGGCTAATATTCATTTTGTGTAGGTTTGCTACAATACTCTTAGATTCCAAGCATGCATTCACCTCCACAGCCCAATTGAAAGGTACCTGATCAGCTCCTTTACCTATGTTAATCCTGCATTCAGCAGTTTTTTCTGGCCGTTAGTAGAAATCATGCAAATTTGTTAAGCTGATCACATTTTCAAATGTATTTGATAAATTCGAAATGCAGTTAAGTGTACAACAAGTGACCTGCAACATTCTCTGTGATATGACTTCGTTACCTTCCTGAACTCGTTCCTAAGGGCACCTGACCTTGTATGATCATAATTACATGCTTTGAATGCATTTCTGTTGCAGATTTTTCATGGTAAATTGAAATCACTTGAAAAAGCATTATAAGTTACAACTTAGTCTCAGATATATATCTGATCTAGACACATTTTGTGACAATCCTTTTTTTTTTTTTTTTCTTTTCTTTTTGTTTCTTTTGTGTGTGTGTGTGTGTGTGTGTGTGTGTGTGTGTGTGTGTGTGTGTGTGTGTGTTTTCTTTTTTGTTGTTGTTGTTTTTTTTGGGGGGAGGGGGTACTCTTTATAATACTGGTATTTACCTTGATCGGTGAAAGTAAACATTGTCTCTTACCAACGCTATGTCACTCTATTCCAACACACTACAAAATGTCAGGTTAACTTTGATTCAACTTTCAACTTAGCAACATCATTTACGTTCACAATGCTGTAACTGTAGTTAATAACAGTATCGAAAATGAGTCACTTTTTCATGCACTCATTGCGATGCACAATCAAGATCTGGTAAGGACGCTTAAGTCAATCATCGTGTGACGCTCGTGTTAGTGTGTTCCGTCACTGCAACAGTGTTAGCATGTTTACAGCATTTACACGTGACAACTGTAGCAATTAAACGTTAAATTGCTCGTTAAACTCTTACCTCCAAAACCAACCAACAAAAAGTTTACCTGTAATCCGTCTTCAACTTGCAACTTATCTCTGATTGTCTGCATTCAAGCAAGGTTTGTTCACAAAGCGTCTGAAACAACTATGGCAAGCGCCATTTTACCTCACGAATGTGTTTTTCGGAAATGCGCAGGCGCAGAAGCCCCTTTCCCACACAAAGTTGGTAGCAGTGGTCGAGGCGTGTTTTCGTATACAAAATGGACGACTACTCTCGATCCATTCGAAGTTCAATTCGTGCTAGGTTGTTTCCCCTAGACTATAACCGGTGTCGGTTTCCCCGTTCTCTAGGAAATTACGACAGACATTCTCAAAAAAAAAAAAAAATTCTCGCTCTTTGCTATATCTTTCGCTTGCATTTACCGGAGAAAGTTTTCCAATGTTTTTTAGTTAGTATCTTATTTAAAACAAAATCTTGTCTTCCTGATGTTAGGCAGACAACTTCCCCCCTTGATTAATGGTGCTCCAACTTTGCAACATTAAAAAAAAAAATTTAAAAAGAAAAAAAAAAAAAAACACATCAAAATGTTGATGCTGGTCAGCAGAAGAAAACAGAAAAAAAATTCATCTGGCTGAACATTATGCTGCATGTAGGATTACCAAACCCTGGTCTGGGGGGGAGAGAGAGAGAGAGAGGGAGAGAGACGCAGAAAGAGTGAGAAGTAAAGAAGTTGAGAGAGATGGGGGGGTTGGGGTGGGGGGGGGGGGGGGGGGGGGGGGGGGGGGGGGGGGGGGGGGGGGGGGGGGGGGGGGGGGGGGGGGGGGGGGGTAAGACAGGTGGTGGATATAGTTACCAGGTGCAATGCTTGTCCTTCTGTGAAGAGGGAAGGCAACACCCAATCCTGTCGATTACGAGATCAGGCACACCACTAATTAGGAAGGCATCTACACCTGGGACATCTGATAGAGTTTGGGAAGGTGGAGAGGGCAGTACAGATCTTATAAAATCTGTTGTGTGTGTGTGTGTGTGTGTGTGTGTGTGTACTCTTCTTTGAAGCAGTCCAACAAAGGTGCTGTGACAAACTCCTCCAGGAGAAAGCTCCACTGAAGAGTCATGTAGGCCTACCGGTAGAAAGTAGACTTCTGTACCAAGTGCAGTGGCAGGAACTACACGGCGGCAACTCTTCTGGAGATATCTGGTTGGGATGTGGCCGGGCCCATGGTGATATTCATACATGGAGGCAGGACAGGCCCCCATACACAATGTCTCCACGAGGGGCTACTTGAGCTGGACGAGCCAGGCCTCAGATCTTGTGGTCTGACACTAGTTCTGGCCAATGGCATCTAGGAGTACACCTTTGAACTTTTTTCTATGGAGTCAATGCTGGTATTAGTGTAGGGATCCCAGACTGGACTTGTGCATTTCAGTAATGGGCTGGATCAGTGTGATGTACACTTGTTGTTTGGGTTTCTTATTGCATATCTCTTCTTCAGTTCCTTCCCAGGAAACCAGTGTTGTTGACCTAGGTCACCACATTATTGACATAGGCATCCTAGTTCAAGCCACCAGTGATGTTGATACCAAGGTAGGCTACTTTGCTCCATCATGTCCGGAGTGGGTGTCCATGAAAGGTGTACGCTGTATCCTGGGTGTTTCTGCTCCTTGCCATGTGGAGGGTTAGATCTTATTGCAATGTGAGCTGACCGCAGGCAGAAATCTAAATGCATTTTAAAAGGTATTCATAAGGCTCTGCAAAAAAACATGCAAACAAATAACAAGACGAAACATGACACGTTTTGACCTCTTAGGTCTTCTTCAGGCAAGAAACACAACACTCAGGACAACAAAAATGAACAAGCAATCACTTATCTTCATCCAATTCGGTGCAGAGAGGGCATTTATTCAATGACCATTTGCTGCAAATTGCATTCAACGCCCATCTTGCACTGAATTGGATGAAGGTAAGTGATTGCTTGTTCATTTTCGTTGTCCCGAATGTTGTGTATCTTGCCTAAAAACACACCTAGGAGGCTGAAACATGTCATGTTTTATCTTGTGATTCGTTTGCCTACGTTTTTCAGCGGAGCCTTATAAATACTTTTTAAAGTGTGTACAGGGTGTTACATTTATTTTAGTGGAATGACATCATCTCCACTTTTATTCCCAGAATTCAAGTTTCTCCAGGTCATCCTGAAGCTTCTTCTCATCCTGCGAGTCATTGATGTTACTGTGACACATCATAACGTCAGCAAAAGTGTCACTCTTGGGGGCAGTGACAAGGTCCATGTTTCTGGTCATTGTGATTTGGATTTCAGCAGTACAGCAATCTTTCAACTTCATAATGGCGACTGCTAGGGGAGAGAGGAGCTAGAAATGTAATTCTACGGAGAGTAAGACGTTTGATCAGCACACCTTTGATATAAAAATCAATAAACGTCAGACATGCATGCTGCTGTGAGATGTAATTATCAAAGCCTGGACTAAGATGCCACAGAAGATAAACATGGAACTCTGGCTCCATGACCAAACAATTATTGTCAGTTGTGGACTTTGTAAGTATTGTCCAACGTATATTGCATCAGAGCTGTGCAGTGTTTCCTCTAGTGGGTTGCCTCTTGACGACCAGACATTGACTGCTCCCTGCGGATTACCAATGCTGGGATTGCAGTGGGCCGGGCCAGGCTGTGGCTGTGGATGAGGTGGGGGTGGGGGGGGGGGGGGGGGGAGGGGAGATTGGAATGAGTGGCATGAGTGCAGTGTCACCGATGTGGCACAGAAAATGGAACAGAATGAAAAAAGTCTATGAGACACAAGTCAAGAGTCGTTTTGAGAAAATGATGAGCAAGAGAGTGGCAAGGTGAGAGGGGTAGGGGAGTGAGACGTGGAGTATGGGGGATCAAGGATGTGTGCACACACATGATTAAAACTTGAAGGAAAAAAAAAAACTTTTGGTTCAATTATTTAATTTCATTTGTGTTGGTGTTTAGATCTGTTAAGAAATAGTTCTAAAGCAAACCATGCATCTTTTACAAGATACATTCAAATTATCATTTATTCAAGAACATTACCAGAATAGCTCAGTTGGCAGAGAGCACAGGATTTGTAATCTTGGTAATTCTGGGGTTGCAGGTTCGAATCTTCACCAAAAACTTTTTTTTTTTTTTTTCCTTTTGGGGTTAACATTGGTTTCCTGACAAGTTCCTCAAATGAGGCTGTAAACCACAGTTCCACATGCGAATGCATAATGAACATGTAAAATCCCATCAGTAACATTTGGATGAAAGGCCAGTTTGGATGTTAGTTTGGATCACACATTACACCAAGAATTCACACTGCGTGAAAGATCAAAAGAACAAAGGTAAAAAAAAAATTTTTTTTTAAAAGAGCGACTGAAATTAACTAAATGGCATGGGGAAACGACTAAATACAGCAAGGTCCGAAATAGCTCAGTGGTAGAGCGCTGGACTCATAATCTTGGGGTTGCGGGTTTGAATCTCCACCAGGCCATTTCGGTATGGAGGATTTTTCCCTCAGAGTTAACATTGGTTCTGACTCCATTCCCCATACAGACCTTCACATGAGACTATAAACCGAGGTTCCGTGTGTGAACGCATGCATAACATCTTGCACACATGTAAAATCCCATCACCAACTTTGGAAGAGAAGGCCAGTTTGGCCGTTGGTACGGATGACATGTTTCACATAGCATGCACCTTCCCCGAAGATGGAGTATGGTTTGCTTTAATGGTGGGATAAAAAAAAACGGTCATGCACACAAAACTCCACTCCCTTTGTTGGGTAGATGGGATTAATCCTTGCCTGTCTATACAGGGAGTGTCTGCCGGAGTATCAGCCTGCGTACACAGAAGAAGAAGACTGAATATACTGAATATAGCTCCAGTGGGTAGCTCTTCTCAGGAGGGCAGCCCTTTGTGTAAACAAGAGCGTGGATTGTAAAGCACTTAGAGCTTGTCTGTAGTCGAGGATAACGCTATGTAAGTACACTTGTTAATACCGATAATAATACCGACACAGTTCACTGAGTCATTATAACAGACGCTTTTTGAATTTATGAAGTCTTGTTATATAAAGACCTGCTGTTGGTCTACTCTTGTCTGTATCATGTTTGGTGTTAGCGTTTGGTCACCATGTAGCGTTTGGTCAGTGTTAGCGTTTGTCACCAGTAGTGTGTTGGTCACCAATGCTAGTGTGTCACCAATGTCAGTGTGTCACCAATGTCAGTGAGGAGACATCAATGTCAGTGAGTGAGTGACGAAGACATGTCATGTCAGTACGAAGACAGGTCATCTAGCGATCATCACCTTAGTCTGAGTTCCAGACACACACACACACACACACACACACACACACACACACACACACACACACACACACACACACACACACACACACACACACACACACACACACACACACACACACACACACAACACACTCATTCATTCATTCATTCATGAAAACTTTTTATTTGTTTTTATCAATCATCCACACTAGAATGAGGCAATGGTAGAAAAAATATCAAAACACAAACTAAAACAGTGTCACTGACATCAGTGTAATGTTCTGCGGTTGGGAAAAGACGATCAGCCTGAAGAGATAAAGACACATACAAAGACGGAGACAAACAGACAGAGCAAGAATTACAGACAGACAGACCAAAGAGAGAGAGAGAGAGAGACAGACAGACAGACAGACAGACAGACAGACAGACAGACAGACAGACAGACAGACAACAGAGAGAAAAGAAAGGGACAGCTAGATAGAGATAGCAAAAGAGACAGACACAAAGACAGACAGAGAGAAGAGAGAGAGAGAGCATGCACAGGAGCTATCAAATAATAGCATTCAAATTTGTATGCTTCTACTTTAACCAAATATAATGAAAATTGCACTCACAATTAAAGTTTCAAACAAGCTATGTACAACAACAATAATGGAAGTAGAAAATCATTCAACTGTGCAGGCACAACCACCTCAATATATCATGATTAGTAACACAAAAACGAATAACATCCACAGAATTAGTAAGCTAAGAACAAAGGGCCTAACCAGAAGGGAAAACGGTACAATGTAAACACGCATTTTGGTCTTCAGTTCTATACCCTTTTTTTCTGTGTATTTACAAGCACATGACAGTAAGAAGACAAATTCACAACTCTCAAATACTAATTCATAACAACGCACATCAATCTGTGTGCACGCGCGCGCACACACACACACACACACACACACACACACACACACACACACACACACAAAAACATGAGGAAGAGAATTCTCTCTCTCTCTCTCTCTCTCTCCTCCCTCCCTCCCACACACACACACACACACACACACACACACACACACACACACACACACACACACACACACACACACACAAGCACATAAACGCACACAAAACACACACACACACACACACACATACACACACACATTCAGGGCTGTAAGCAGATGAAAGTTTAAGTATGGAAATTCATAACATAAAGGCACATTAGGAAGATGGCAGAAGTGAAGGGGGTTGAGGTAAGAGGGAGGGGATGAAGGCGGAGGGGGGGGGGGGGGGGGGCAGTAAGAGAAATTTCTATGAGAAACGAAACCAAGAAATTTCCATACTTGTAAAAAATTGCTCCATAACTGAAGTCAACCGGAAATACTTCATCTTTAATCACAAAACTCCACTGTCTCCTGTGCCCTGGTTTGTTTACTTGACGTCATCACTCCAGTAACACTGACAGCAGAGCGAGCTGTATACGTCGATGCCATTCTGTTTGATTTATCACGCTCAAACTTTAAACAGAAAAGTTATTGGCTCCGCAGGATGGTCTTGACATCCAGATCCCAGATTATGTGTTTTGTCCTGTAACTGTTGAGTCCAGATCGTCCTGCAGGAACGATCACTTTTCTTTTTAACATTTGCTTCCACCTTAAAGTCGCCTTGCTTTGAAACTAACTGATAACACTCAGTTCAAATTGTTAAAAAAACAATCAACCAAAAAATACACTAGTAACACAAAAATACTTCCTAAAGCTACTGCAGAATGGTCGGTGAGTGCCCATTCCAGCATTCACAATACCACCACCTGTTTGGCTGTTTACAACAGCTAATGCACATTTTATAAACAGTAACAAGAGAACAAAAACAACAACAACAACACACACACAACACACACACACACACACACACACACACACACACACACACACACACACACACACACACGTACACACACACACACTTTCCAGACCAAAAAACCAATGAATGAGTCAGAAAGTCAGAAAAAAAAAAAACAGGGAGTGATCACAAAGGAAGACAAACAGGGAGTGATCACAAAGGGAACAAACAGGGAGTGATCACAGAGGAAGATAAACAGGGAGTGATCACAGAGGAAGATAAACAGGGAGTGATCACAAAGGAAGATAAACAGGGAGAGTGATCACAGAGGGAGATAAACAGGGAGTGATCACAGAGGAAGAAACAGGGAGTGATCACAGAGGAAGATAAACAGGGCGTGATCACACAAAGGAAGATAAACAGGGAGTGATCACAGAGGAAGATAAACAGGGAGTGATCACAAAGGAAGATAAACGGGGAGTGATCACAAAGGAAGATAAACGGGGCGTGATCACAAAGGAAGATAAACAGGGAGTGATCACAGAGGATGATAAACTGGGAGTGATCACAGAGGACGATAAACGGGGCGTGATCACAAAGGAAGATAAACAGGGAGTGATCACAGAGGGAGAAACAGGGCGTGATCAAAAGGGCAGGGTGATCACAAGGGAGACAAAAGGGCGTGATCACAAAGGAAGATAAACAGGGAGTGATCACAGAGGACGATAAACAGAGAGTGATCACAAAGGAAGATAAACAGGGCGTGATCACAGAGGAAGATAAACAGGGAGCGATCACAAAGGAAGATAAACAGGGAGTGATCACAAAGGAAAATAAACAGGAAGTGATCACAAAGGAAGATAAAGTCACAGAAAAGGAGTCATTTCATCACAGACTGTTCAAAGCTGGGAATACATGTCAATCTGAAAGAGCACCCTGAAGTCTGGCGCTGCAAAGGATGAGATGGTCTGGAATGTCCCGGCATGTTGCTGCAGTTCAGTTCCCTTTCCTTGAAAACTACAGTTTACCCTGAAACACAAGGTTGTTTGTCACAACAGTGTAACTAGAACCAGGGCTATGAAGGAAAGTAGTGACAGGCGACCACGTGTAAAGAAAGCGCTGGATGAAAAGCCTCACAGTAAACTCATCCTCTGCTTTTACTTATCAACACCAATAAGCACCAATCTTAACGTGGACAGATGAGTTATTAAGTTTGCTTGGTTGTTTGAGTCTTGTTTGATTAGTTTGGTTTGGTTTGGTTTGTTTCGCTCCTATCTGTGAATGAAAGAATTACAAACATAACTTCATGATTTACAACAAACTACACTATTTTTCCAAGCATCCAGTCAAATTCAAAACAAAACAATGACCTGTAATCTCACTGATTCATATATTGATATGAAATTTGCTTCTTTTATATGCTCTGTGAATGAATGATCAAGTTTACCTTCACACATCAATCAAGAATGATCAATAAAACATTCAAACACACACACACACACACACACACACACACACACACACACACACACACACACACACATACACACACACACACACACTGAACTGTAACCAATGCATTCTCAGATTAACTCATAGTTGTACTGACATATAAGAAAACATTTTGAAAAGAAAGTCGACATTTTTCGCTTTCTCTCTCTCTTTACACACACACACACACACACACACACACACACACACACACACACACACACACACACACACACACACACACACACACACACACACACACACACACACACACACACACACACACACACACACACACACACACACACACACACACACACACACACACACACACACACACACACACCTTTTTAGATTGCTGTGTCTGCTCTGCCGTACTTGGCATTCCTACCCCACTCATGACAGAAGGGTCAATGAAGATGTTGGGTATGTGGGTGCCAAAGTAAATCTTGGTGTTGCTGGCCAAAGCCTGGTATTTGGAGTACTCCAGGAACTCCTTGGACAGTTTCATCTGAAAATATAAACAGCAACAAACTATGTAAACAGCTCTCTTGGGATGAAAGATGGGTGAAATTAAGAGAAACAAAAAGTGAGAACTAGAACCTTCGTAAAAACGATACTGAGGTCTATCAATAAAATTGTACCTCCCTCTTCTCTCTCTTGTGTCCCCCCCCCCCCCCCCCCTCCTGTCTGCAATTATTCCCTCTCCTTTCCCTCCAAACCCTCTCTCCCTCCATATGTCCTTGCCTCCCTCTCTCTCTCTTTCTTGATAACCTTTGTTCTGATGGCAATACAATAATATCCAAACTGATTTAGAGTCTAAAATAATCAACATTAGCTTAACAGACCAGCTAAAAAAAAAAAAAAAAAAAAAAAGAAAGAAAACAAGTCTCAGTCTACCAATTCTGAGATTATCATTATTCATAGTGTTGAAAAAAAAACAAGAAAGAAAATTAAGAATGAACAAGAAAGTCTGCCAATTCTGAGTTTATCATTATTCATACTGTGAAAAAGCCAAACAAGAAAGCAAATTACTGATGAAAGAAAGTCAGTCAATGCTATGAAAAAACACAACACACGCAAAAGCACACACACACACACACACACACACACACACACACACACACACACACACACACACACACACACACACACACGCGCACACACACACACACACACACACACTTCAGTACTTACAAAGAACAGTTTTAACTCGCTGAGCCCAAATATATTTACCTATAGGACTGACCTCTGTGTACCTCAAAATCAAAAAGGTACAGAGAAGGGATGTAGAAAGGGAAGATGTGGAGGATTGGACAGTGAGTGGTGCACACACACACAGACAGAGAGAGAGAGAGAGTGGGTGAGAGAGATACAGACGAAGAAAAGAACTGAAAAAGGAAAAATGTGAAAAGCACTGCACTATACTTGCACTGTACCTTGTTCGCCTCAGCATCTTTCGTGTGATTCTGTAAAATTCAGCATCGGCCTTTGCCTTCTCCCTTGCCAGTGGGTTTGATCTGGGGGGAAAAAAGGAATAAATAAAAATCAGACTATAATAAACAAAGAAGAAATAAAGAAGAGAAAGAAAGAATAATGGTAAGAAGAAACAGAAATTTCTATTGTCTGTTCATATATAAAAAAAAAAAAACACACACAAAAAAAAACTTTTATACCTTATCTTAACTGTGTGTTTTTAACACAATGTATTCGCATAACATTGTTACCCAATGTTGTTGCATGTGCTGAGAATGGACACCTGGCTCAATGAAAGAATGTTCTTTCGCCTCTTTAACAAAAATTGTAACATGATCGATTGAAGTTTTTTAATTTAGTCGAGAGAGAGAGTGTGTGTGTGTGTGTGTGTGTGTGTGTGTGTGTGTGTGTGTGTGTGTGTGTGTGTGTGTGTGTGTTTGTGTGTTTGTGTGTGTGTATGCATGTGTGCGTGCATGCATGTGTGTATGTGTGTGTGTTCGCGCATGTGTGTGCATGTGCATGCATGCATGTGTGTATGTGTGTGTGCATATGTGTTGTATGTGTGTGTGTGTGTGTGAGTGTCTGTATTGCATGTGCTGCATAACTCAGCTGGGAGTGTTGCCAGCCAGTTATTTGCTCTGTCTGCATGATGTGTTTGATAACTAGGCCAAGAGGGTCTGTGTCTGCTGAAAAAATTGATTATCTGTCTTGCTGTGGCTTCTCTTATGTCTGCTACATGTCTGCTTGGTTTATCACCTCACCCAAAAGCCTGCTGCTGCTCACCACTTGGAAGTCTATGCTGTGGGGATCACTCACCCCAAATGTGTGCTGTGTGTGTGAAGGCTGTTGTGTGTGTGTGTGTGTGTGTGTGTGTGTGACCTGTGTGTGTGTGTGTGTGTGTGCATTGAGGGGGTGGGGGGGGAGAGGATATGGGGGATGGAAAGTGAATGGGAAGGTATGTGGGGAGACTCAGGTCCTGTCTTTGCGATAGATTCAGAATTTTGTTATGCTGACTGAATGAAATTACCTTTCCCCCCCCCCCCCCCCCCCCTTGAAAAATTCATTACACTTTTCTCATTACTTCACTACCAAGAAGGAAATTTACATTTACCCCTCCCGCTCCATGATGATATGATTTATGCTCATGCTCATGCCATATATTCTGACTCGCCCTATTCGGTTTATAATCTCATCAAAAACAACTATCATTTTAATCATCACAATCAATCTAGTGGGGATCAAGAGGGTTAGGAGTGTCCATATTGTGCATTGGGGGAGGGGATGAGGGAGAACAGAAGAAGGAAAACGGGGAGGTGGGAAGGATCTGCCGTCCCCTCCTTTGTGAGAGTCCAAAGAATGCGATTTTCTAACACAGACTGAAGTAAAAAAAAAAAACAAAAACAACGAAAAACAATAAACTAAAAGCAAATTCTACTTTCCTTATAATGGAACTGCCAAGAAGGAAAGTATTATTACTCCCTCCTCTCTTTCTCTCTCTATTTAGCCCCCCATCCCCTCTTCTTCCCACCTTCTTCCCTCCCACCTTACCACCCCCTCCCCCCACCCCCAACACACACACGCATGGACAAACATGTTCTCACCCCCAACCCACCCCCTAAAACACATCATGTTCCTGACATTACTCTGAATCATCATTTGACACAACCTCATCACCTACACTCCATCTTGTGCAACCGAAGTCAAACTGACCCAAGACACTCCCCCATGAATTTATCAGCCCAACTGGCATTCACATGAAGATATAACAGGTATGAATGCGGAGAATAAATAATAGCTGAGGTCATAACGAGAGTAGGTAATGAAAGTCTCTGTAATTTCTCTGTTTTTTAAACAATCAATAGGGGGTGGGGGGTGGGGGTGGGGGGACGCAGGGGTAGATATATTAGGGGAAAACTGAAACACGGCAGAAGGGTTTGTCATTTGTTACCTACCTTCAATTTCAGCAATTTTCTGTTGCGACTCCTTCTCCATGATCTTCTGATCCCATGCGATCTTCGCTACCTGAGCCTGCTTCTCTGCCTCTGCACACAGAAATCAACTTTTAGTACAAATTATGATGGTGGGAATGAAGAAGAAGAAGAAGAAGAAGAAGTTAGTGGACCACTCTAATCTTTTTCACTGAAGAAGAAAATTGAAGAATTATATCAAACACTGGCTAGCCATACGGGAAGAAAACAAAAAAAATGTTCAGTGCCTTACAAATGATTAAGACTGGCATCAGTAACCTTCCAACAGATTGGTTATATAGACAAACATAACAGCAGCTGAGCACATTGGTGATTTTTACCATCTTCAAACTGCAATCTGTGATGATATGCTATCACCTAAGTCCTTTGTATATCAGTCCTGTGTGGAGCAGAGAAAAACAAAAAAAAATCAACAGAAGTAAGAATGAAAAAAAAGCCTTTGGAAGCAATGTAAGGAATAATGACTAAAATGAAAATAAAATACACAAAATCACAAGTCCATTCTTCATATTTTATCTTTTTGGCCACATGGCCTTTTTCAAGAGAAGAGGAAAAAAAATCAACACCAATACAACTATGTTGTTCACCAGCTGTCAAAGATGGACATTGCGTAGTTGTATTGATTTTGTTTTTGTTTTATTTCTCTTCTCTTGAAAAAGGCCATGTGGCTGAAAACTGGAAATATGAAGAGTGGACTTGTGACTTTGTGTATTGTTTTCTTCCCTTTGGAGGATTATTGCTTTTTTTTCTGAAAATAAATAGATAGCAGATAAGGAACTCTGCTGCTTGTTTTCAGATCTCCAGTTCACCAGTCTGGCTAGCATAGTGGTCTGTGAGGATACACCCGCGCTTTCATAGCGCCCGTCAAAGCGCTGTCATAGCCTTAATCTTCAACAATTCTACTTGAGCATGTTGCCCATACACAAAATGCAGATGGAGGAGAGTGCAGTCCCTTTTGAAGAGTGCCATGCTGTGAGTCTTAGCTACAGACACAGAAGTGGAGTTTCAAGTTCATACAGTACGTGACGTCCCCTGTCAGCCAACTCCAGCTGAGGCAATCACAAACTCTCCCTCTACCCTGTACTTTCTTTTCCAAACTCGCTCATCATCCTGAAATAATGTTGTTTCTGTCATTGTCTTTGTTGAAATCACCTTCAGGTTGAAATTCACATTCCAACGACTAAATTTACCCACACCATTCTCTTTTTCTGACCAAACTATCTATTAAACACACACTCAGCAGCAAAACTGTTGGACATGAAAAGTTATACAATCACCTTTCCACTGGATAGAAATCACACACACACACACACACACACACACACACACACACACACACACACACACACACTCACACGAACACGAACACACATACACACACAGGCACACAAACATGGCACAATCAGACAGACAGACAGACAGAGCAAAGAGAAAAGATGCAATGTAGTTAAATGTAAAGTAATACTGGTTTGTCATTTTTGCAGAATATCTCCTACAGGGTTATGGATTTACCGGATCCACTGAACAGCACATAACTCCATTGGACGTCACTTGGGGTGGGAGGGAAAGGAGGGGTGAGCCTTCACTCCACACACTACCAGAACAATAGGCCCGCAAAGGGCAGACTTTTGGAAACCCAGTTCATTTCGGCCCTAGAGGAATGCCCAGAGAGACCGTTTTGATCTTGCCCACCATTTCAATCAACACAGTCCTATGCATGCTCATTCACATGGCACAAATGCAAGCAGAGAGCTACGTACAGATTCCTGCTTCTGCTTAAAAACAGAAGTCATGCTGCATGTGTGGAGCCTTACATGATAGTTGGTTTTGTTCTGCTCTCTTTTTTTTTTTTTTTTTTCAAGAACTGTTAATGCATAGGTCAGAAAGCACTGGGCTATAAAACCTGCGTAATGCTGTGGATTCTCAGGTCTTGTTAAAAACAAACTTTTAAGAATTTTAAAAAAAAAAAAAAAATCACAACCAAAAAATTCAATGAGTTTTAACAAATTGCTCCTAAAAAGGAGAAATAAAACTACAAGTTTCAAAAACAAAAAGTAAACAAAGCAGCTCAGAAGTGAATAAAGCAGTTAAAAAAAAACACAAAGACAAGTGTATATAAAGCAGCTAAAAAACAAAGACAGTTGTATATAAAGCAGCTAAAAAACAAACACAAGTATATAAAAAAAAGGCAGCTAAAAAACAAAGACAAGTGTGTTATAAAGCAGTTAGAAAACAAAGACAAATGTGGATAAAGCAGCTGAAAAAAAGACATGTAAATAAAGCAGTTTAAAAAAACAAAGACAAATCTAAATAAAGCAGTTAAAAAGAAAAAGACAAAGTGTAAATAAAACAGCAAAAAAAAGCAACAAGTGTAAACAAAGCAGCAAAAAAAAAAAAAAAAAAAAAAACAAAACAAAAACCACAGTGACAAGTGTAAACAAAGCAGCAAAAAAAAAACAAAGGTCTTAACGAAGCAGCTAAAAAACAAAGACAAGTGGCGGGAAATGTCCTCTGTAACAACTACCAGCTTCATTACTTCTGTTTCTGCTGTCTCCTCCACCATCCCTTGTTTATCCAATGAACAGGCAGGACAGAGGAAGAAAATGATGAGAGGAAAAAAAAGGGAATAGTACTGTTAATATCTGTAGACTGCTTATGACTGTCTTCTTCTATACTGTTTCTGCTTGTTTTTCCTCCATTTGTTGAAGATAAAAAAAAAAAGAGGAAGAAACGACATGGTCAAACAGGAAAGGATGAATGAAAGAAGAAAATGTGAAGAATACAACCTACCAATGACAGCTTTCTTCCGTTCTGTTTCTGCCTCCTTTTCTACCACCTTCTGTGTCTGGATCGAGATCAACAGCTTGGTTTTTTTCTCCCCTTCCCTAAAAAAACAACGACAAGAAATAGTTGTGAACAAAATGAAATGGACAAAAATCCCAATCAAGCAATATTCACAGAAATAATATAAACAAACCTAATTCTGATACAAGAAAACAATCCGGCAATGCTCATAAAGATAGTATAAACAAATGATAGTCAGAAAAGTGTCTTGGGGAAAGGGGGTATGGAGAATAGGGATTGCAAATCCTGCACGCTTAAGCCATACCCTGTACAAGTGGAGATAGCCAGTCATTGAGTTTCCATACAAGATAGCTAATCGTTGTGCTTCCATACATCAACTATTCTAACACCACAAATTTACACACTGCAGGCTCAAACAACCCAACCAAAATGAGACGAAATTCCATTCCGATGCCTGGAGATAACTGTCTGACAGCCAAACAGATGGATAAAGGTGAGAGAGGTGCCCTGGTAGATAAAAGCTCTCGACTCAACATGGGAGGTGAAAACATTCTAGAGACCATGTTTTGAGTCTCGCATGGACAGGATGTCTCCCCCTCTTCCCCCATTACTCTCTTCAAGTATCTTTGCCTCTTGCTAATTAGAGTTCCACTGGGCATCCTGAGGTCATTCATCACTTCCTGTTGATCTGCATAAGCTCACTCTTATGCGCACACACATGCACATGCCCACAAGTGAGCACATATACACACACACACACATGAGCTTGCACACCATATACACTGGCACACACACATGGGCCCGTGCCCACACACACATATACACGCACAAGTGCACACTCACCACACACAAATGCAATGATGATAATGGCACAACCAGTGTTAGGTAGGTATTCAAGGTTTGACCAACACGTTGGGCTAATGCGTAGATCACACATCTGCTAAGTGATAGCCACGAGACCCTCTTCTTAAATTCTCTCATTTTTGTCATCAATCTGTTTATCTATCAGCTTTGAATCATGTACAGTGTGGTCTCCAAACTTAGTGGATGTGGTGAAGCATATCTGGACTAGTCCACATGCAGTGACGCCTTGATGAAACTGCAACTGTTGATCTGGCTGGCTCTGTGTCTGCCTCTTGATGACAGAAGCACCACACTTTGCCCCTGAGTGTGTCACAGTGTCAAGTTTGAAGCACACAAACACAGTGGGTGGCAGAGGAACAGGGCTACTGTATAGACAGATGGCTGATCTTGCTGAACAGTGGATAACCAACAAACTGACACCGCATGGTTCCTAAAAAGGCAGCCCAAACAATTGAACAGTCCCCCTCTGGAAGTGGCAGAAAAGCCTGGAAGTGGTTGGTGATATCCATGAGCCAATGAGACTCCAGCAAAGGCGTCTGATGGGAAAGCAGGGCAAGATGCTTATCCTCCCCTCTTTATCTATGACTTAAAGTGATGCCATGCTCAGAGTGCTAGCCTGTCTGATGAGAAGGTAAGCTGCAGCCCTGGGTATAGCATGCACTTAACACTCGTGAAAGAACAACAGGAGCATAATCCACAGATCAGAGAAAAGGAAGGCTGATTGCTCACGGCAATTGCATGCCTATATGTGTGCACGCGCGTGTGTGCATGTGTGCGTGTGTGTGTGTGTGTGTGTGTGTGTGTGTGTGTGTCTGTGTTTTGACAACTGCTGTGGAGATCCATTTTGATGCTGGAACTTTCTGGAGATCTAAGCTCACTGCTCATATCCTCCCCATCCTCTCCCACTCTCCTCCTCTCCCATCCCTAATGATGCTTTAAAGTTGTAATTTGGGTTTTATGGTAATCTAGACAGGAAAGAAGAATGAGGTGTATCGTTCTAATATTTTGAAGATCCACTAAGTGTATGGTTCTGGTTTTAACACTTAATTTGCCCATAGTTCTGATTTGAACATTTAATTTGTACATGGTTCTGGTTTTAACATTTTTTACATCATTATGGTTTTATATTTGATTTGTACATCATTCCTATTTTAACACTTTATTTATGCATGGTTCTGGTTTTGACACTCCTTCACACACACACACACACACACACACACACACACACACACACACACACACACACACACACACACACATACACATTGCACTTGCATGCACATATGACTCACACACCACCATGATTTGTTCATACAAACGGTAACAACGGTTGACAAAAAACAGCATCCCACGAACATGGCTTCATAATTTTTCAGGATGTCATCAGGAATCTTGGGTTTAGTCACCCGCACGGCCTGAACAGTCAGACCAGGAGCCATTTGATCCAAGTCATTCTGCAGTGCCTGCCTCAGATTTTCGTCGATTTGATCTGAAACAAAAGTATTCAGTACAAGTCTCTGTGTAAATGCCTGTCTCTGGTTTTTAAAAAATCAATTTCATTTGAAAACATCTGTCTAAGGTTTTCATCAATTTGATCTGAAACAAAGACAATTGGTCTCTGTATAAAGTCTGTATTAGGGTTTTCATTGGTTTGATATACAAAAAAAACAAAAAAAACAAAAAAAACTGTTGTTAAAAGTGTCTTCAGCGTTTTCCTCAGTTTGACTTGAGGCTGCAAAGTCATTTGGTATAAGCTGTTCTTCAATGTCTCATATTTTCATCAGTTGGATCCTATAGAGTCAATTAAAAATTTGGTACAGTCTGTCCACAGTGCCTGTTTCAGGTTTTCATCAGTTTCAGAAGTAACTGTGGAGCCACATGGTGCAAGTGTCCTGAGAGTGCCCCGTTCAGATCTGACCCTGAACAGTGCAGGCAGTTCATTCACGCCTCCAGACAGTGCCTGTTTCAGGCTTTCATCCACCTGGTCTGTAACAGCTCAAACAATGAGTAATTCTACTGTGCTTATTTCACGTTTCTATCTTTTTCATCTGAAATGGTCAAGAAAGGTCATGCATGTCTCTTAGCAAGCCTTGTCTCACGTTTTTGTTGATTTAATTTAATTTCAAATAGCCATGACGTTCAGCAAGGCTTTCTGTGGTGTCTGCGTCAGGTTTCATCCATTTGATCTGCACTGGTCGAGAAGTTTGTGACAGATATCTTTTTAGCACCTATCTTAGGTTTTCTTCAGTTTATACAAGCACGTCCGCAGTGCTTGTCTCTGGTTTTCATCCATCCATTTAATCCAAATCACTCAAGACATGTAATGTCGTTGTGCCATGCCTATCTCAGGTTTTCATCCATTTGATCTGAGACATTCACAACATGATGCATGTCATTCCAAAGTGCCTGTCCTGGGCTTTGACCAGTTTGATCCAGAACAATCAAGACATGTACCTGTTGCTCTCTGCATTGGCTGTCTCAAGTTTCCATCAATATGATCCAAAACAATTGAAAAGGTTTTTACATGTCATTCTGCAATACCCGCCTCGGGTTTTCATTAATTTGATCTAAAGCAATCACGACAGTTCATACAAGTCTCTCTGCACAGCCTGAAAGTCTCAGTTTTCATCAATTTAATTTAAAACAAATCCAGACATTTGGGTACAAATCTCTCTTTGGGGCCTAAATCTTGGGTTTTCTTCAGTATTGTATGAAAAATATCCATACAAATGGCTGCAATGAGATGACAGTATTCCCTCTATATGCATTAGTAGGTACATTTCTTTGCCATGTCTGTGTCTCTCCCTTCTCTCTCTGAGCATAATATGCAAATAACTGAGGCTTTAACATTAATAGCTTTCCAGAAATCAAATGCACAATTGATGAGAAATGATACGGTTTTTGACACACAAACACCTATGCAATCAGGACACTGAGCATCAATTTTGTAATGCACAAAAGTAAAGTTTCAACAACAAAAAAATCTTATTGCATGAGCCAAAGCTAGAATGCATTCAGCTTTTATGAGTAAAACAACAAGACTTTAAAACTAAGCACGAAGCAGGGACACAAATACAGATGGAACAATATGAAAAGAAAAAGATTAGGCTACACAATAATCAACCCAGCCAGAGATAAAAGTTCTATTCTTCACAATTCTTCAGTCAAAAGTCAGAGGTTTTTATCATTACCCACAAGGCACAGGGTCATCATTTCCCGTGAGACTCCTATGTAAAATATGTGTGTAGCGTAAGTCTACAGTAAGATACTGGCAACAAAATGTCTTGATCCACTAACCAAACAGATCAATGTAGACCTCCTGCAGGTTGTGGACGCTGCAGAACTGATTCAATTCATGGTGAATTTTGTTGTAGATCAACGTCCTGTCATAGTCAGCGGTGTAGTTCTTCACAATGTCATACACTGCAGAGATATGGACACAAAGATATGATGAATTTCGGCTGATTTCCTCTCATGCTACTAAGTGTATAAACTACTTCCACATGTCATATTCAGAGCTATGGGTCGCAGAATATACAGTTGATATTTTGGTGGACAATCAAGGTATATTATAAAAAAATTGGCACATCACATCTCAGACTAAGTTTTGTTCTGTTCCCTCCAATGTATGCACAGTCAAATCTCCAGATGATAATGCAAAGATGTGACTTCATTAGAAAACATTAGACATCAGAATTCCGATTGCTTCGCTCTGTTTTCACACACACACACACACACACACACACACACACACACACACACACTGCAAATGCTGAAACCTAATTCATGTAAAACGGTGAAGTATTCATTTTTTTCAAAAAAAAGGCAACAGACATCTGATATTAGATACAGTTGTCAATCTGCAATTAGCAGCCCAGGAACTGAAACATTCTAGCCTAAATTCCACTGTACTGAAATGGCCTAGCGGCCATTCAAATCCTCCATCTCTGGATAACCTAGGTTACAAGTCCAGTGCTTTAACCACTTAGCTATTCCTGCCCCATGAAACAATACTTCTACCCCACACATGAATCACTCGAGACAAGATGCTAGTCCAACCTGCACTGCTGTCCAGTTTGTTGACCACCTCAATGCTGTCAAAGTAGATCATGACCCCTCCGCTGCAAACACAAAAAGAAACACTTGTCTAGTACATTGCCGGTGTCAGCACAAGAAGAGGATGAGTTAACTGGGAGAACGAGAGAGACAGATACACAAAAGGAGAGATTAAGACTTAGAGACACCCATGCCCAGTGAGTGAACAAGACACAGGGGAAGAGACAGAGCAAAAAACAGAGACAGAAAACACACACACACACACACACACACACACACACACACACACACACACACACGCACACACACACACACACACACACACACACACACACACACTCACACACACATTTAGTGATCACCATCATGATGATGCCCTGAAGTATATTTATGAACATTTTAACAGAATGTGGATAACAAATACAGCAAATTTATGAATTTATTGTTTCCTTTTTCTGTAGTTTTTTTTTTTTTTTTTTTTTTTTTTTCCCTGGGGGTGGAGGGTGAGGGGTGGTTTACTTGTTTTTCAGTATGTTTCTGAGCTTACAAAGTTCATTTGTGTCTAATAAGTCTTCATGACTTGTTCAGCAACACACACACACACACACACACACACACACACACACACACACACACACACACACACACACACACATATACACACACAGGCACATGAGACAGAGAGAATGAATATCACTTCAGACATTCAGAAATCCAAAGAGAAGCAAACAATTTCGACTCTTGACATAAATGTATGAATTTTACATACGTATGCTCATCTTCTGAATGAACTGACAACATTCACAAAATAAGCACCTTTAACTTTAAATTGGTCATCTTGTTGCCAGTGAACACTGTAACATACACAAATGGAGTGCTCAAACCATATATTCAACACAGTTACTGCAAGGTGTCACAAATGTCATGACTTTAATCAATCAACATGATTTTTAACAAATAAACTGGCAGGTGGGAGTGGATGAGGTGAGGGGTAGGAGAAGCTGGAGGTAAAGGGGGGAGGAGAGGCAGAAGGGGGATGGAGGGTGAGGAGATTAAGAGGATATATATGAAAAGTCAAACCCTATGGACCGTTAACAGTAAAAAAAAAAAAAAAAATCCATATCATGCATGCATACTCTCCACATCAAATCAATACAAGAAATCAAAACCTATGACCCATGCATGCTTTGAATTTACCTGGTGCCACACGGGACATTGGCCACCTTATCAGTTTGAAGAGTGGTCTGTGGACAGAAACACAGAATAGTGCATCAACAACAGCCAGTCTGGTATATACAAATGAACAGGAAATAATGAATCAGCAACACCTTCCCTGAAGAAGACCCAGAGGTCGAAATGCATTGTGTCTAGTATGGTACTCTGTTTATCTGTATCCTTGGCGGTAACTAGCCCCCTCTCTTTCCAAATTTTACCTTCCCATGGTTTCTGAGTTCTGGTTAACTTGAAAAAATTATGATCATTTTTACAGGTACAAAAGACCAACAAGAATCACAGCAACAATGACGATATTGACTACAATGATATCAGAGCTATCAAAACTTTTTCAGGTCAATAATACTAATGATTTTTTTCTTTTATTTCTAAATAAGAAAAATAATAAATACAAAATCCAGTTTACGACAAGGAATTACTGAATTTAAGGAAGTACAGATACAGTTTCACAAGAAGAACGACAGATCTGAATATGCTGTCCGACTTACAAATGTATCATGTACCACCTAGCAATTCCTTTCTTCACTCAAGTTTAACTGGCACAAAATCAACCTCATTTCTGCATGTATGAGTACATACCTAATTCTCTTCATTCATCATGATGTGAACCCCCTCCTTTTTTTTTCTCTCTACCCTTACCTAGACTCATCTGTCAAGCAGATCTGATCTGTCCATGTATATTATCAATGGGTTCAGTAGTTATTTTAGCATAGATCTACTCATCATCAATGATATTAGACACTATTAAAAGGCAGCAGATATCACTGAGATTGTGAGACCTACTGTCTCTGGTAATTTTTTTTCACCTCTCTCCTTACATGTTAGAATTTAGACACTTCGCTAAGAAAACTGATGAAAATTTTTTTTTTTTTTTTAAATCACAATTTATCTGTAGGTCCAAATTTTCATTTTCACTGACTCAAGACACACATATCAGCGTTTGTCATAACTTATGTCTCTTCATCTGTAGGTAAATGAAAGAATGAAAGTTTCTTGTATCAATTATTTGTAGTGAGTGTTGTGGCAAGTAAATGCTTTCTGCTCTCTCTTGTTCTTGTCAGTGCAGTCATTTATCATGATCAAATACAGGGACAAAACCCTAACCTAATCTTGCAGTAAATTCCCCTTAGTATGCAAAATCATTGTTGTCACATGTGCATGTGCATGTCCAGTAAATATTATTTACAAAATGAGACTGAAACCAACCTGAACTGATCTATATATTAATCATTGTTGTCACATATGCATATCCAGAAGATTTATTTACAAAATGAGACTGAAACCAATGCAAACTGATCTATATATCAATCATTGTTGTCACAGATGCATGTCCAGTAAAATTTATTAAGAAAATCTGAGCTGAAACCAACCTGAACTGATCTATACATTAATCATTGTTGTCACAAGTGAATGTCTGGTAAATGTACTTAGAAAATGGAACTGAACAACCTGAACTGATCTATATATTTCTTACTGTTGTCACATGTGTATGTCTAGTAAATTTACTTACAAAATGGAACTGAACCAACCTGAACTGATCTGTAGGTGGTGAGAACGGGCAACATGAAGCGGTATCCTGGTCCACTGGTCCATGAGAGCAATGCTCCACCCTGGGTTTATTCAATAACATTAGCTCAAAATATCAAAGGGAGATCATGCCTTTCTCCAAAAGCGACAACACGATACTATCAAGATATCAGCCATTTCCTTAACAATGAAGATGCACTATCATTAAGCTACTCCAACTTGAATGTTTGCCTAATTCCGAATATTTTGTTTTCGAAAACTATATTGTGAGCAAACAGGGATTCAATAAATATGATGACTAATAAAAGATAGTTATACAAATAAAATGATGATAAACACAAATGACAGCATTGGGATTTTTGGAATTATAAACACAGATGACAGCACTGGGATTCCTGGAATTATATCTTATTATAACACGATTTCTGCAGAAGTATGTGGTATCATAGACAAGAATAATAAAGTTACAGTAAGCAATGAGACAATGTTGTTGATTCTTTAATGACGAACAGTAATCAAAGTTCAATTCTGCCTAAATTGAATTTTTTTCAATTAAATTCAATTTATGATGTTTATAGCCCAGCTTATCTATATCTAGTTTGGTTTCCAGTAATAACAATCTGATTGATACTCATGAATAGATTAAAACTCTTTCAAAACAACCACACCAAACTGAAGAACAACTAATTGCAAATACTATGCATATTCACTATAAGAAACAGCCATTGCTTTTCTTGTTTGCTTTTTTTTGCCAAATTGCTTACACATTACTTTTCTTGCTTGTTTCCAGTCCCTTCTTGTGCCATCATGTGTGTTTTCTTTTTCATCAGTGACAAGATCCTCTCTCTCTCTCTCTCTCTCTCTCTCTCTTGACTTAAAATTGCATCCATTACAGCAACCTGCTTTGATATAGATTTGTGCAGATACACTCACGTCATTTTGTACCTTTCATTATAAGATGAGGACTTGTACACAGAATGCTTTTTTTTTTTTTTTTTTTTTTGTCTATTTTAAAAGATAAACACATTTTCAAAAATGGTGGGACATGGATTTTAGAAAATAGGTATCAAATGTTAGGGTCAGTTCATTTCTGTTACAACCCTGGCATACTTGGAAGCAGTTTGTAACATCAGCTCTTACCCTGTAGTACACGCCAACATGACCTGAAACAAAAGACAACAGATCATGCAGAGAGAAAATGGGATAACAATTTTAATGCACATGAACACCCTTTTACACACTGTCTTTAGAGAAGAAATTATTTCGCAGTTCACTTCTGTACCAGGCATATAGAACATGAGTCAGGGAGACCCTGATAAGTCTGCATCTATAATCTACAGTAGATACTTGAATAAGAACAAGGAAGTTCAAAACTTGTACATTAACAAGGACTATGCATACAAATAACATGAACGACAGGTCAGATATCTAGAATACCACCAAAAGATAATGGGTCTCTCTTGTAGTCAACATGCGGAATATCTCTCACATATTAGATCTGAGATACACAGCATAATCATTCTTATCTAAGTCATCATCATTGTCATCACCACCATCATTATCATCACCATCATCATATGATGCATGTGTAAGTGTGTGCATGCCTGTGCCTGTGCTGTGTGTGTGTGTGTGTGTGTGTGTGTGTGTGTGTGTGTGTGTGAGAGAGAGAGAGAGAGAGAGAGAGAGAGTGAGAGACAGAGAGAGACAGAGACAGAGAGACAGAGAGGGGCAGAGAATCAGACAGACAGACAGACTGACAGTGAATTGACAGAGGGATATTGCTTTTGCCCAAAGGACTGTAAATGCAAAGGGGGGAAAAAAAGAAAGAAAAGATAGAAATGTAGCTGTGTGTTTAAGTGAAACACACACCTTTCAACAAGAATAAGACCGTGCTGGGAGAAAAATGCAGTTATGTGTGTATGTGTGGGGGGGGGGGGGGGGGGGTAGCCAATTATATTTTTACAACTAATGCTCACCCAATTTGACAGTATGTTGCATTTGATTTTTATTTTATGGTAGCATTGTAAAACTAGCATTTCTTGTGCCTTGGAGACAATGGGTGAAACGTTCAACCGGTGTGTTCAAGCCACATTCAACAGCTAAACTGATTTAGGCCTAAATTTCTGTGTGTGTGTGTGTGTGTGTGTGTGTTAGCGGATAACGCTTATCCAAACGTATAAATTTGACACTGAAGATTACATCCGCCTCACATATCTCATTGCTACCGGCTGCACACAACAGCGCTGTGTTACATGAACCATACCGGCGTGGGATGGGCATGCTTGCAGTGAGGCGAGACACGGAAATCGCTTGCATTGTATGGCGGCCTTGTATGGCGGCTTGCTCGGCGGAAGCAATGCGACGCTCTCACACTCATACAGGGCAGACCTCCCAACTTCCTGTTACTACAGTTGCAACGTCGTGCTTGAGTGCTATAGCCTAGTCTAGGACCTCCTGTTCACAGGAGGCAGTTTTGGGTTGCGACAGAGCTGAACTGACGTAAGCGGTTCCATCGGCATTGGTATTTGGCATTGACAGTATTTCTCCGGCACTCGGGTTATGGGTGAGATTTACGTCCTGCTGGGTGGAGGCCCTTAATTTATGGACAGGATATACTCGCAGACATGGGTCTGCATATCCTGTTGTCGCTGGCAGTAGTGGGTGTGTTCCGTGTGGATGCCGTCGTCTATCGCTCTCTGAGTTCTGGTTCCTTGTGAACTTTAAGTTCACATTCGGGTGTTGGTCGGCCGACGATGGGCGTCGGCATTCTTCAGCTCTTTCACCCCCACCAGAAGGCTGTCTTCAGGGCCACTCTTTCACCCCACCAAAAGCTGCCTTCAGGGCCACCAGCGGCTCGGGTGGCGATGGTCCTGTACCGCGTACGTGAGGCTGCCTCAAAGAGGAAGCAGGACAAAAGTCGCTGGAGCGCTGCACAAATCCCTCGGATGCACACTTATCAGGGTCCACGCAGACTGCGACCCGAGGGGAGTTTTAAGCCCCACCCCATAAGGAGCGCCCCCATGCCCGGCCCAAAACATGGTATCCCAGGCCACAGTTATCGTGGTCAGGTAGCGCCCCATCGCCGATCTCCCCACATCTCCAGGGAGTCGTTCCCCGGCGACACAGGCCAGACCCACCGTCACCCACATGGCTGGAAGGATCGCTGCACCGCCCGCCTGATACTGACCTCTCACATCAGTGTCCCTCAAAGGAGAGCTGCCACTTCTGCAAAAAATGGCACTCGGGATATTCTCACACTGATGTGGTAACGGACTGGGACTTGGTTCCATAGAGGGCTTAGAAAGAAATCCTGACAAGATCCCAGGCCAGTATCTGGACTGACGCGATAAAGGTAGAGTGCATGTGCGTGAGTGTGCAGTTGCTTACAAAAAGTACGTAAACGAACACTCCAAAACAGAGGGTAAACACTTCCGGGGGATGCAAGGCCTTTCCACAACCTGGTGAAAGAGCTTAGCCTAATCTGTCTCTCGGTGGTGATTTTGTTTCATTGAAAATAGGCCCATACGTGTGCTTAAAACAGGAGTAGTTTGCCAAAGAGTTGAACATGGTGGAAGGGGTCTGTGGTTGTGGCCTTCGAGAGAAGAGTCTATAACTCGGAGGCCATGCTGTGCTCCAACTCTTTCTTGGAGAGATTCATCGGCGGGCGAAAAGTTCCGCTCAACGAAACTAAAGGAAAGCTCGGATGCGAATAATTCGCGCGACAGTTGCACAATTTTCACGTCTATGGATTTTACATATTGACTTTAACACACGGGTCGTGAAAGAGAAATATTTGTATGAATTCGCCTGGCAAAATTAAGTTGACTCAGACTGACGTCATTGACGCTGACACTTCAAAGGTCAATCAGTTTGTCACCAAAACAGACCGCAACAGATCACTGGCATTGTTTCGTCATGAGAGACAATGGAGCTGCACTAAGTTTAAGACAAGTTCAGTCACTGAGTTGCAGCGCGGACTGAGGCTGCAGCCGATCCACAGTGGATCTGGCTGCATATGACGCAGCCAAATGCCATGTCGGATTGTTGCGATGCTAGCGGCTCTGTCCGTTTGGTGTCGAAGTTCTCTTCCTAACGGTCATCAGTGATTCCTCTACTGGTCCACTTCTGTGCATGCTGGCTCTGAGTGCCTGTCTCCACTTGCCACAGTTACTGCAGGCTGAGAGTGAGTCTTCTGACAGGTCTTGGTGCCAGAGGCAAGCTGCCCAGTACACCGACCCATTCTTGAGGATTTGACCTTCACCCCATTCTGCTGACATGACCAAGCCATCAAAGGCAACACTAGCTGAGTAGCCAGCTGGAACAGGCTTGGTCTTCGTACTAATTTCCGTACACCTTCGGGATTTGGTCTCGCCATATGATGCCCTGAGGTCAGTTTTCCTTAAATATAATCTTTGACAAATGCCTCATTGACTCTGTGAAATTTCATGGTCTGCCTGTCCCTCTTCAGTTATCTTGCGATTTCTATTCAGTGCGGTAGCCGCCTCATCGTGTCAACTCGTGACACTGCGTGCAAGATAACATATAACCCACAGATTATCTTGTGCACAGTGTCACGAGTTAGCACAGTACAGCCATCAC
>JADBJO010002306.1:145000-182500 GCA_016801955.1 Conus betulinus
CTCTCTGTGACATTTTTTTTTTTTTTTTTTATCTCACTGAACAAATCCGGTGTGTGTGTGTGTGTGTGTGTGTGTGTGTGTGTGTGTGTGTGTGTGAGACACTTTTTTTTTTTTTATCTCACTGAACAAATCCGGTTTTAACACTGGTGCTCGTCCCAAAAAAACAAAAAGCTACATTATTAATGATACTGGGCTTACCTTCTTCGATCTTGTGAATGGAAAACTTGACGTAGATACTGGCCAGCACACCCCTAGGGTTACGGACAACCCGGTCGCAATCAGCATTTTCTCTGTGTTAAGTTTGTGTGTGTGTGTTCAACTGGTTGTCTTACTGTCGCCTGTCACACGGTCACACACTCTTCACCCACTGGGTGCTGTTCACCTGGCCAGCTGCGTGTGGCTGATGTTGATCACGCTGCGTGATGTTTTCGATGACTAAGCAGGTAAAACTTGTACGGCAGGGTGGCGAGGTGGGTTATTACAGGAACCTGGGGACTTTCCGGAACTAATTTTATATTGATCTCTCTCTCTCTCTCTCTCTCTCTCTCTCTGTACATACATTACATCTCTGTATATACATATATCTACACACACACACACACACACACACACACACACACACACACACACACGTGTGTGTGTGTGTGCGTGCGTGCGTGAGTGCACGTGTGTGTGTGTGTGTGTGTGTGTGTGTGTGTGTGTGTGTGTGAGAGAGAGAGAGAGAGAGAGAGAGAGAGAGAGAGTGAGTGATCTGCTTTTAGCATATTCGCACTTTCTTTCCCCCCCCCCCCCCCCCCCCCCCACCGGCACCACACACACACACACACACACACACATATTAGCTTTAAGAGCAGTGCAAAGTAAACTAGCGATGTACGCTGGAAAACGGCATATTTGTTAGTCACGAGGAACTGAGAACCGTGAGAAAAAAAGGTTTGCCTTGATCAGTGTGTGTGTGTGTGTGTGTGTGTGTGTGTGTGTGTGTGTGTGTAGGCCTACGTGGCACAGCAAAAACAGTTTAAACTGATTTTACGCATACACAAGAGCTCACACCCCACACCCACACCCACACACACACTGACGAATACGTGCGCTCGTGGTACACACACACACACACACACACACACACACACACTTGCGCACGTTTGCTTAGCAAACTCTGGAGGGTAAGATAAACATAATAAGAGATAACAGGCGCCTAGTTCGTGTATCTGGCTGTTGGTGTGTGATTACAACCTGTTAGCCGGAGACCTTTAGGGGTAAGAAACCAACCAGTGGCTGTTGCGACAGGGAAACGCGATTCAGTTCTTTCTTCTTCTGCTTTGAATTGATAATCTTTACAGTTGATTTATCATTCAGTTGTAAGGAAACGCAGAGATCACATTGCAACAGCTCCAGGATATGAGTGACACGTCGTTGTACAAGTTTTCATCTTTCACGGAAAAAAAACAAAAAACAAAAACAAAACAAAACAAAAAAAATGTAGCCTAACATTTTAAGCGGATTGAAAAAAAAAAAAAAAAAAAAAAAACAACAATACACTGATAGAGTATCACAACTCACTAAAGAATGAATCTGAAAAAAAAAATGAAAAAAAAAAAAAAAAAAACCTTTTATTGAAACGTAATCCGCGTGAGTATAAGGGCGTGCCTGCTTCATGGCGTGTTTTCGCCAAAAATAGTACGCCCTACGTGAGGTGTACTAGTTTAGATTGCCGCAGGAAGGCGAATCATGGGATTGAATGAGCGGCCTCAGCGAGAGTGAAATTCCTAAGGGAGACAACCTCGGTCCGCCCGGCCCGCCCCGCCCCCGCCTTCCCTTCCCCACTTGCGAATCGGTGAAACATGAAACTTGCACAACGAGGTGTCACATATTGCCTGGAGTCGTAATGTGTTCGCAATGACCGTTTCCTGTTCACTGTATATGACCACTTGCCCTCCACCGCAACGCACCCTCAGTCGTGTGTTTGATGTTTCACGTTGATAGCCCAGCCAACCGTAAGGGTGCCATTAGCCTACTGTGTCAGAATCGATTCTATATACGCGTGTCAGCAAAACTAAGAAAAGCAGAAAAATAAAGTTTCAACTGTTCTACTGTTCAATTTGGAGCAACTTCTATCCCTTTATCTATATTGACATAATTATTATTGTTATTGTTGCTGTTGTATTTCTTCTTCTTCTTCTTACTCGTTGTTGTTGTTTGACTATCCATCAACAATTTGTTTCAAAATGAGAAAACTGAAGGGAAAAAAAAAATAAAGAAACGTGCTTCGGAATATGCCTTGAGAGAGTTGTTCAAAGTGCCGCTCTTTGCAGGGAGAATAGCTGTACAGACGTAGGCAAGGATAGTTGTTTAAGATTTCCAACAATAGACATTAGGTGCTGCCACCGCCGTGTCAAACAAACACCGTCCTATGCGGAAGGGGCCTGATATATCTATTGCCCTAAAGATAACGCCCAGACCCTGACACAGATTTTACACAGCGGTCCCCCCCCCCCCCCCCCCCCCCCCCCTTTTTTTTTTTTTTCCCCAAGCACTCACACACTTGCCTCTTTCACTTTCCTAATCCCCCCCCCCCCCCCCCCCCCCCCCCCCCCCAACCTCAACTACTGACCCACCATCCTACTTCTTCGCCCATTTGCACTTCTCGTTTTGTATCCATGAATGCTGGCGTTTTCAACCGGACATGATCTACATACGCGTCACAAACTATGCGGAACACAATGACGTACGTTTTTGACACATCCATTTCAGATTCTCCCAGGAACAGAGCTGCCTCTATTATTTAGTTACTGACAACGTAAATTTTACCATAAGTTCAGGTAGTCAGATTGGCTAAATAGGCACGATGTGCGAGAGACCTCCATTGCTCCTGTGTTTAGCAACACGTGTATTTTCACATGCACCTGTTCCTGATAGAAAACGAGTTAAATGTTCTGAACTTCACAAAATAATACTTGACATTTGTCGTTACATTCAAATATAATTCAACGTGTCTTGCATCTATGTATAAAGCATTAATGGCGTGTGACCAAAAATGACAAAGGACAGTTTTCTTTCTTTTGGTTTTGTTTTACTTCTTTAAAATTCAAATTATCACCGAAAAAGATAATCTCATACCTACGGCTGTTACGATTCCGTGATATTTTCAACAGTGAAATGACCTGGAAAGATACTGAATTTTCATTGAAGAGATCTGCTCAAACCCAAAAGTGCCACACTCAGCAATGTTCTTCAATAACAATCCAGTTGTACACGCTATAGAGAACTGAAGGTACGAAGAGAATGTTAATATAAAGTGAAGAACACTATCAGCAGACCAGACCATTAGCCTTGACAGCTTCAGTCACACATTTCTTCTATAGTTCTACAAACAGAAACGTGAGGCAGCCATGGGTTCCCCTGCACCATCAGAATCAACTCCATAGGAAAGATCTTGAGAAATATGCCCAAAGTTTCCACTGAATCTTCCCAAAGTATGGTTAAGATTCATGGACAACTCTTTCACCATAGATCAACTCAGATCTACGGTTCCCAACATTCACTTCGCTGTGGAAACGGAGTAGGCAGAAAACTTGTCTTTATGGGTTGGTACTTTTGTCTATGCCCCTTAAATTATTTTATCAATTGGTCAGCTTAAAATACATCATGCAGACTATATCTAAACACCAAAGAAATATAATAAATCCATTGACAACTCGACTGTGCAGACAGTTTATTTTCACAGGACTTAAACCATCATCAAAGTCGAGAAGACCAATGAAAAAAACATACGGAAAAAATGGACAATTTCAAGGCTTATGAAGACTAGTTTTTTTATTCACCTCTTCCAAAGTTATTTCATGAATTAAGAACCGAGAAAAAGGCAGTTCAACCACATCTCAACATTTAAAAGAATGACCTGTCTGAGAGACAAAGTTATAACCAGTAATCAACAACTCCACGTTCAGATCTCAGTATATCCATCATAAGAACAAGAAATGTGCAGTGGTGTACAATATAACCAGAAATAACCAAAACAGTTCTGACGGTGGACATCAGATGAACACTGCAGCAGGATAATGATACTTACAAACAGGACATCAAGTCTCACAGTACATTATTTCTCATGGAATATCACAGAGTTCATAAATGAAAATCCTCTACTTCTACTTCGAAATGTGCCCAAAATAACTGGAAAAGATCTATCATTTAGCATCCGATTTGAACTTTTTCCCCATCTTCTGACCGGTTGTTAGAACACATACCGGGGCCACGCACATACCCACAGGACAGCACCAGGCTCATTCATCCACACTTACGACCCCTCTTCCCCGTCGATGAAAGTCTCAAAAGAAGAAGCTGAAACTGATGACATGTATTCAAAAGCTGAGTGATATTTGTGTGAAAACAACCTGCTTATTGGGAATGGTGATGGAAAAAAAGAACAAAAAAGAGATGCAACCGAAGGTGTAAATGGGACCCAGAGCAGGACTGTCTGAACAAACCTGGGAGCAATCCTGCACCATCGTTGGAAAAGATGCCTTGTGTTGATTGATACAAAAGTGCAGGAATACTCAGGTAACTCCATCAAGACGCAAAGGGACAGAACTCCTCCCTGGCAGGCACTAATGTCGTCATGGTCACTGGATGCAACACAAGAGAACCTTCATGGAAGTGTCTCCATGGGTGTACCAGGCGGTATTTCACGACAACAGAGCCAAGGCTAAAGACGCCAGTATCAAGCATACTGCTGTGCACATCCAGCAGCGCCATTCATTGCTGTTTCGCTGCCAAGTGAAAACCATACCACTCCAGACACTGCAAAGCTTTTTGTACGGTGTGTCCTGAATTGAAACCCAGGGTTTTCAGTCTTCCCCACTGTCAGCAAACTTTTCTGTTGTCAGTGGGTCCTTCCTCACACCATCACTGTGAATTAATCTGCATTGCATGTGTGCGCATATGCATGCCTATGTGTGTGAGTGTGCGTGTATATATAAAGGTTATGTGTGTGCTTGCATGTGTATTATGTACAATTGCCAGTGTCACGGTACATGTGTGTGCAATTGTGGTGATTACCACATAATTTTCCTCTCCTCCCTCTCACATACAAATAAAACTCCAACTTGAAACAGAGAATTTATTATCTTACATGGAGCACATCAGTACATTCATTTTCAGTCCATCAAAGAGTGGAAGGAAGGCGGATAATCTCAGATTCGAATAGAACAACACAACCATCCTTTTCATGTTCTGAATAACACATGATTGTGTCTATATCCAAATAAGCAGAAAAGAAAAGGGTAAAGAGAAAAAATACAGAAGACTGAAGAAAAAAAATGAAGATGGAAAGGAAAAGAATAATCAATAAGGAGGCAAACAGTAAACCAAGAGAGCCACTAAAAGAATATTAACAATCATGAGACAACACAAATATTCATTAACTATGCTGTCAATGATTCATTAAGAGAAAGAAAGTCACCTCCTGCCACCCCCCCCCCCCCCCCCCCCCAAAAAAAAAAAAAAAGGAAAAATCCCATACAAAGCAGCGCAATTTACCACTAAACATTTAGCCAGCAAGCATCATGCAGTAACTACTAATAGTGATTCCTTTCAAAACAAACAGTGGCTACAGAATGAGAAAACAACAACAAATTTACACAGGATATGAGAGAGAGAGAGAGAGGGAGACAGAGAGAGAGAGAGAGAGAGAGAGAGTGTGTGTGTGTGTGTGTGTGTGTGTGTGTGTGTGTGTGTGTGTGAGAGAGAGAGAGAGAGAGAGAGCCAGAGAGAGAGAGACAGAGACAGAGAGAGAGACAGAGAGAGAGGAGGACATGGGATAAAGGATTGAGTGGGTCAGAGACAGGAGTTAATAATACACATACAAATTTTTTTTCCCCCCTTTCCAATGCTGTAACAGACTAGACTTTTACAGCTCTTGTTAATGAACTACAAACTTTTTGATTATATCAGGGAGACAAGTCGACAGACACATCATCTGATGATGAGGTTCTGATTAGTCTTTCTTCAGCCCAACTGAATACAAAGTTCTGAAAAATAGCCATATAAAATATATATATACATACATAAAAGGTCTCTCTTGTTAATCAGAAGAAAGCGTAAAAAAAATTCAATTAAATCTTTATCCATTGCTGAACTGTACAGAACAAAATCTGCCACATCTTTGGGATTTCCGCTTCTGTTCATTTGGGCGAAATAAACCAAAAAAAGTTGTGGTCTGAAAAAGAAAGACAGGGACTATTTCAACGATTCATTCCCTGTTCGCACACACTGGAAGGTGGAGGGATGAGTGGGGTGTGATCATGTGTGCACACAAGATAATAGAACAATGTGTTCTGAAACTCAAAAGAGAGAAAAGTGGTTTTATGCGTTTCCAAACTGATGATGTATGTTAGTAGCCTGCACGTTTTCATTCTATGCTGTGTATAGCAGTAACAAATTAATGAAAAAAACATCGATAATAGTCGAGCAGATATAATGTTTACATTCCCTTTCTTCTTCAAATCCTTCATTTGTCCCGTTTTCTTATGCTCCTTTATAGGTTGTTACTGTGTCTTCACATTCCACTCTATGTCATACTGTACAGGTACCATATAATACCTCCTCCAATAGAAAGAAGCAGGCTTTCACATACATATCCAATGAACAAAATGCACAGGCATGCATTGACACACACACACACAAGTGCTTTCACTCATGACAAATAAAAGCATGAGACACAAAAGAAGACCTAAACCACCATCCAAAACAACAAAAATTACATGCACATACAACAATGTGAAACATGTGCCAAAATAACCATTTATAGCAGAAACACAGTCCTTTTTGCACACATACACAAACAAAACCCACTGCTTTTTACAAAAATACAGGTCTGAACTAAGGGGGGAGACAACATTATGACATACGAGAATTACTCCAAAGGAATATTTTCTCTGTCAACAGTAGAGTTGTTCATCAAGCAAGCTTGAAACAAGAACAGCAACAACAAACTTCAACAATGGATAAACATAAAAAATACTTTAGAAAAACAACATGGTGCAATCACAAGAAAAAAAAATGCAGAATAAACTAAAAATGCAACATAAAGATTCAAATTCAGGGAGGTGGGGTGGGGGTGGGGGGAATCAACATATAAAATGAAAATTCAACAAACACAAAAAGCATTACAATAAACTTAAAACCATAAAACATGATAATTAAGTACAATCAAAACAATAAATGAGAATGAAAAAAAAAAAGAAACGTAAATGGGAAATAAAAAGCAAACATCAAGAATGAGAAATTCTAAGTTTAATGAACAGATCAGCATCACACATCTGAGATCACAAAACAGAATAAACATAAAGAAAGAAAGGCTCATCTTGAAAATGAATTAAGAGGTAAATACGGAAATACTTTAAAGTAAAAACAAAAAAAAAATGAATCTGAAAAAAAAATCATAAAAACCATTCTCTTTAATCCACACATCTGTTGCAACAACTGTTTTCATAACTATTCTTATCAGGTAATTCCTTTTTTCTTGTAAATGAAATGTAAGATCAGTAGTTCTTTGATTTGAATAAAATACGGAATGACACACCCAATCCACAAACGCTACCAACTTCATGTATTTACATTTCTCACAAGATAGGTGCTTACAACAGGGGCATGCAATTCAAAGGAACATTGCATAGATCGGAAGAATTTGCAATCAAAAAAAAAAACAAAAAAAACCAACAGACTTAGAACAGTTGTACAAATACCAGGTGATACTCTACAAATAAAAAAATCTATTTGCAGTTTTGCTTACAGTATACATTCCTGATGGCATCTATTGTTTAAAACAGTGGGGGGGCATGGTAAAGGACTTTTTTCCCGTCACCGTGCCGTTTTATTTTGCCTTTTTTCACCATGTTTTTACTGAACTACTATGACTCTGATTACATCAAACCATTGAAGTCCTAATCCTTCCATGCACTCCGAATAGTCATACTCCTCAACGCAAAAAAATACTTTAAAAAACAACATGGTGCAATCACAAGAAAAAAAAAATGCAGAATAAACTAAAAATGCAACATAAAGATTCAAATTCAGGGAGGTGGGGTGGGGGTGGGGGAATCAACATATAAAATGAAAATTCAACAAAACAAAAAAAAGCATTACAATAAACTTAAAACCATAAAACATGATAATTAAGTACAATCAAAACAATAAATGAGAATGAAAAAAAAAAAAAAAGAAACGTAAATGGGAAATAAAAAAGCAAACATCAAGAATGAGAAATTCTAAGTTTAATGAACAGATCAGCATCACACATCTGAGATCACAAAACAGAATAAACATAAAGAAAGAAAAGGCTCATCTTGAAAATGAATTAAGAGGTAAATACGGAAATACTTTTAAAGTAAAACAAAAAAAAATGAATCTGATCTGAAAAAAAATCATAAAAACCATTCTTTTTAATCCACACATCTGTTGCAACAACTGTTTTCATAACTATTCTTATCAGGTAATTCCTTTTTTTCTTGTAAATGAAATGTAAGATCAGGTAGTTCTTTGATTTGAATAAAATACGGAATGACACACCCAATCCACAAACGCTACCAACTTCATGTATTTACATTTCTCACAAGATAGGTGCTTACAACACATGGGCATGCAATTCAAAGGAACATTGCATAGATCGGAAGAATTTGCAATCATAAAAAAAAAAAAAAAAAAAACCAACAGACTTAGAACAGTTGTACAAATACCAGGTGATACTCTACAAAATAAAAAAATCTATTTGCAGTTTGCTTACAGTATACATTCCTGATGGCATCTTTTGTTAAAAAGTGGGGGGGCATGGTAAAGACTTTTTTTTCCTGTCACCGTGCCTTTTTTTGCTGTTTTCATGTGTTACTGAACTATGACTTGATGTACATCAGAACCATTGAAGTCCTATCCTTCCATGCACTCCGAATAGTCATATCCTCAACGCATTGAAAACATGACTGACTAATTAACTACTGTCAGCATATGTATTTACTTTTCAGAAAGCTGATACACAATAAGATGCAAGTTTTGAGCAAAATGATATTCACAAGTGCTGCCATAATCATTACACAAAATAAACAGCCCCCCCTTCAGATCTAGTGGACAAGCAGGATTTTGGTTGCACACCCGTCCAGATTTTATGGAGTCGGTCAAGGACAACACAGACCTTACCTAAATTTACAAATCAGCTGGCTCATTTTTGACACATCAAGACTTGACGTGAATGTACAGGCATCCTTTAACCCATTTTCATTACTGAAAAAATCATCTTCATCAGACAATAATGGAGATTTTTTCTTTTTTTCTTCTTTTTTTTTTTTTGGTTTGCTGCCTCATCTTCCATGCCACTTAGTGGCACTGTGCTCAATCCACTCATTCCAGCTCCCCTTCCACAGCTGCACCCTGGCTGGTCCCACTGCAGCCCCAGCTCTGTCAATTGTCCATCCTCCAGCACCAGTCAATGCGAAGTCGCCATAAGGTCACCCATCAAAGAGGACACTGCACTGTTCTGATCAAACACACCCAGGACACCAGCAAAGCCCCTCACTGATGACGATTGTTTGGTTGCAGAGTCGGCAGGAGCATGTGCCCCCCCCCCCCCCCCTCCCCGCAAGGTGCCACCACATCTGTTCACAGATGGTACCCATGACATTGCTGGTACTCACATACAGCATGAACTCAACAGAGAGATGTGAAGAGGAAACTAAGGTAAACATGAGAGCAAGGTAAGAAGGGCCACAGAATTTTAGACTTGTTATGCTGATATAAATAATACACGAAAATGCCCGACGGGGCTGTACTCTATGTTTACTTTCATAACATATATCTCTATGTCAATCAGGCCCAGGAGATACAGATACTTGAGGCACTGGTCAGAAAATCTGAGCAACACACTCAGTGATGCATCAATTCTGTAGATGAAACTGGACTGTGTGGTTCCAGTCTTCCCAACAGAGACCACAGCAAACTTCTCCCCAGGACGGAGCTTGGCAAGGCCAGAAAATCCCACTCCTAAGTGTGTCTGATGGGAATCTAATCCAGAAATTCCCACTCCTGTGTCTGATGGGAATCTAATCCAGAAAATCCCACTCCAAAGTGTGTCTGATGGGAATCTTATCCAGAAAATCCCCTCCTAAGTGTGTCTGATGGGAATCTAATCCAGAAAATCCCACTCCTAAGTGTGTCAGATGGGAATCTAATCCAGAAAATCCCACTCCTAAGTGTGTCTGATGGGTATCTGATCCACCACCTCCAAAGAAAATCCCACTCCTAAGTGTGTCTGATGGGAATCTAATCCAGAAAATCCCACTCCTAAGTGTGTCTGATGGGAATCTAATCCAGAAAATCCCACTCCTAAGTGTGTCTGATGGGAATCTAATCCAGTGAATCCCAATCCTAAGTGTGTCTGATGGGAATCTGATACAGAAAATCCTACTCATAAGTGTGTCTGATGGGAATCTGATCCACGACCTCCAAAGAAATCCCACTCATAAGTGTGTCTGATGGGAATCTAATCCACCACCTCCAAAGAAAATCCCACTCATAAGTGTGTCTGATGGGAATCTGATCCACCACCTCCAAAGAAAATCCCAACTCATATGTGTGTCTGATGGGAATCTAATCCAGAAAATCCCACTCATTAGTGTGTCTGACGGGAATCTAATCCAGAAAATCCCACTCCTAAGTGTGTCTGATGGGAATCTAATCCACCACCTCCAAAGAAAATCCCACTCCTAAGTGTGTCTGATGGGAATCTAGTCACCACTCATAAGTGTGTCTGATGGGAATCTAATCAAGAAAATCCCACTCATTAGTGTGTCTGATGGGAATCTAATCCACCACCTCAAAGAAAATCCCACTCCTAAGTGTGTCTGATGGGAATCTAATCCAGAAAATCCCACTCATAAGTGTTTCTGATGGGAATCTAATCCACCACCTCCAAAGAAAATCCCACTCCTAAGTGTTTGATGGGAATCTAATCCAGAAAACCCCAATCCTAAGTGTGTCTGATGGGAATCCAATCCAGAAAATCCCACACATAAGTGTATCTGATGGGAATCTGATCCACCACCGCCAAAGAAAATCGCACTCATAAGTGTGTCTGATGGGAATCTAATCCACCACCTCCAAAGAAAATCCCACTCCTAAGTGTGTCTGATGGGAATCTAATCCGCCACCTCCAAAGCCATGATAGCATCTTTGTGATGGGAGAAAGCAGACCAGGTCACACAGTATCATGGTCTCAAATCCTCCTATGTGAGTGGGTAAGTTTACTAAGGCAGTACGATGACACCTTTGAATGCTGTAGTAAGCAAAGTTACTCTCTATATATCTGTGCATAGTGCTTCCATGAAATTTAACAGTCAAGGCGATTGAATCAAAAAGCAATAACTACGTCCATGCTGATTTAAGTACAAAAAGTTGTGTCGACAACAGCAAATATTCTAAGGCATAACAGCCTCCTGAAAAAGAAAATGCTCTGAGATCAGACACAGGATTAACGTTTTCCACTACATTATCTCCTCACAATTCCAATTCCTGTTGCAGTGTACAGACAGGCAGACTGGGTGGGAAGGTTAAATCTTAAGTGCAGAGGGACCCAAGGCCACAGAAAAAAAAAATTTTTGATAGACAGATTTTTAAAGCTTCTGCAGCCCGAAGCATCTTTCGGCAAAAAATGAGCACAACCTGTTCTTCATCATCAATGAACCAAACACAGTCTTATTTTTTCATTTATTTATTCATTTATCTTCAATATGCAAGGCAATCCGGATTTAGGGCATACATAATTTGCTGCCTGTGAAGTCTTCAGCCCTACCTCAGGCCATCTACCTCGAAAGGTTCATCCATTTTTCATTGAGGCTGGTAATGAAGTGTCTCTTCTTTTTTTTCGCCATTTTTCATAGTTCCTATGCCTGTGTGTACTGCCTAAGCGATCACAAAAATTGTGTCCAGGTTGACGGATGTTAACCAAAAGGTAAGTGAATAACTGAAAATCACAAGATGATTTTATTAGAAAAGTAGTTAAGGACTCAGAATCAAAAAACTTACTGGAGAATATTTTGACAGGGTCGCCCCATCTTCATCAGCTCACAGTAAGTTTTTGATTCTAAGTCCTTAACTACTCTTCTAATGTTGAACCCAGAATCCAGAAACCTACATTCTTACACAAGATGATTCTTTTAGATATAAAAGGGGTTGAAAAGAGTATCTTTCATCAACGCAAGTCAAATCCAAATCAAATCCAAACTCAAATCCAAATCAAATGCAAAAGTCATATCAGGCTGAACACCCTCAAAATTAGGTCTTCAGCCAGTCATGAGAAGTATGTCCGATGCTGAACAAATCTGAACATACACATTAGAACAACACATATTTGACGTCATGGGGCTGGTTACAATACAAATATACACATTTTTTTCACTTATGAAGGCCATCAGAAATGGTAAAAACATCTCCAGTGGTATGGGCTGATAAAGGAGAGATCCTATACATTATGCAGAACATTTTTTTTTTTTCCTTTACTGTTCAAGACTGGGTTATAGGAGTCCTCCTAAATTTTGGCCCAAACTGACCTGAAACTGATCTTAAACTGTGAATTCCGTTCTTTTGCCTAAGGTCTCTTACATGTGACCTTGATTAGAGGTCTTTAGGAATTCCACCATTTTCGTCTTTGTTGATTCTCAACAACCTGGGTATAAACTACATTCCTGCAATTCTGATATTGCAACTAAAAAACCCACCACCACCATTTTCCACTTCTGTTTACAATTTTATGGAAAAAAAAAAAAAGTAAATAAAAAAAAATTCAAAAAGGAACCAAACTCTGAAACAAAAATGAAAACCACTTTCAACGTCCATTTGTCCAGTTCCAGAGAAAAGTCAAAACCATTCAATGCTAACTGTGTGACAGTACCCTTAAACACAAAATAACCAGTGTTCAGTGTTACAATGACAAGTTAGTAACGCAGTCAGAAATTGATCAGTCATTGAGCAAGCAATATAGTTGGGGTTTTTTTGGCATGATTTGCAGACGTACATGATGAATGTCATCTTCAATTTCTGATCCAGTAAGACATCCAAGGATGAAATGCTCGAAGGTCCGCAAACCCTGCGAAAGCCTGGCCAATGGTTTAACAATCTTTTACTATCACAGCAAAATATTGATCAATAGTAAGATGAGAGTCACACTGTGTTGAAGAAAAAACCTTATGCTTGAAATTCAATTCATGACCCTGGATCAGAACATAGCATCGCAGCACAATGTATTTCAGATGATGACACAAGACTCTTGCAGTCACTATAAACTCTTTGATTCACAAATCAACAAATGGTACAAAATTAGTTTCTTCAAAGTCAGATGAGGCTTTCAAACCTTTTACATAGCTTTTCAGTGTATCAGTATCCTAACCTGAATTCATCTCACTCTTACAAACACAAATCAGGCTCTCACACGAAGAACATGTGGATGTATACAAAGGCTTTATAACACACCTTTACGTGTTCTCAATCTAGCTTGCAGTCATAGTAAGTTCTAATATGCCCCTCCTTCTCAAAGGTATAAGAAATAGTTATGATAAAAATGCGAATTATGGAGGACATGCAGCTGTATGTGAAAAATACACACATACACAACACTCACTCAGATGCATACAAACATACACTGGCACGCACACACACATGCACAGGCATGCATGGGTATGCGCATGCACACACACATGTACTTCCACACACTCCACACACATGCTTGCAGAGAGAATCCAAAAACCTGATCTTACAAGAACATGGAAGCACACATGCTAGGCCAAGCTGTAATCATATGCATATGAACAGATGGGTCTGGAATGTTCTGGATTAATGTGCTGGTACTGCAACTCCTGGACAACTACGCTTTACCCTGAAACATAAAACAATGTTTGCGTTTTCACCTTAGAATAACTAAATAAGCAGCAGCATGTATGTGAATCTCTATTTTCACTTACAGATTTCTGAAAGCGAACACTTGTTCACCAAACTGCAGTTTAACATTTCAGAAATGTTTATGAAGTTACTGAAGTAACAGCATATTTCAACAATGATCATGGCCCATACTATTAGAGTCGTATGTCAAAAACATTTGGCACAAGTACACAATACATATGAATGAAGTCTACTGTGTGAACACAAGGTTCTGCTTTGATCAGGTGGCCATGCAGCCCAGTCCAGTGAACTAAAAAAAAACCCACAAAGATGGGTGATCACATGTTCAGGAAAACTTGGCACATATAAACAGACCAAATGGAACAGACTTTGTGCTGAGCTAAACTCCATTGTTGTAATGATTACATGAACATTTCAGAAACCTTCCTTTTCTTACGAAATTAGTTAATGTCACTGACCATCAAGAACTTGATACTCACTCATTGGACTGAGATTTTGTTCTGCAATGTGCACTTCCACTATGTATCATTATTCAACGATAATTTTGTTACAAACTCTTAACATCCTAAACAGCACTGCACTGCACTGCTGAAACAGCGTAATCTTGAATACCATGGTAATGTATGACTTTCATGGCTTTGTCTGGACATGCAATTAACCCGTTCCCTGCCTGGAACGTGTAACGCACGTCCTGAAAACTGAAAATCGCTACGCCCGGGACGTGAGTGTCACGTCGTAACTTCATCACAGAAAGCTGAAAAATCTACTTGGGAAACGACCGTCTAAAATGTTCTCACTTCTTCTACTGGTGTCGAGGAACGGCCCCTTTCCCTTCACGCGAGCAGCCAGCTGACCATACGTATGCAAATTGCGAGCTGAGAGGTTACAGCTGATAAGCATATTCAAGATGGCAGCTCAACTGAGCGCTTCGTCGACGCCTCCCGTTTTCAAGTGTTACACTGCGCTTGATGTTTTAGATGACGATAAAAACTTCTAAAGATAGTGATGAAGAAGACCTTTGAGGATCGGATCCTGATACTAGCGATGAGGAGGAGACGGATGGGAATCGGCATCATTCACTTTTATCGGAGACACGTGCTGGTGATGTGTTTCTTGTTTGTTTAGTTGCACGTGACAGCTGTGAGTACAACGCCGCGAGCGAGAGTGACGAAGCGGAAATAGCCGAACCCGTGCCATCAACGAGCACTGCACGCACCCCTATCATGATCGGAGAGGGTAGTGGACATGGTAGGGGCTAGGATGATGGCGAGGGTCCTGTGGAAGCGGCCGGGGGGCGTGGCATGGGGCGTGGTCAGTCCCAGCCTTGGTGGTGTTTTCATTGGGGAATACTAGTCAAAAATCAACTGTGCCAATTTTAGGCTGCACAGAGCTCCAGTCTTCAGCTCCTTCATGACCAGAAACCGGATTCAGGCAAGTAGCTCTGTTTTTCTTTTTTTTTTTTTTTTTTTTTCTTTTCCATTTTTGTTTGTTACTACTTGATTCTTCATTCTTCCACTATTTATTTTCTGTATTTCTCTTCTTTCACATATTTCCTACTGAAATCACATAATTATGGCAAATAATGTCTTTATGGATAGATGGGACTCTGTGTGTGTGTGTGTGTGTGTGTGTGTGTGTGTGTGTGTGTGTGTGTGTGTGTGTGTGTGTGCGTGCGTGCGTGTGCGTGCGTGCGTGCGTGCGTGTGTGTGTGTGTGTGTGTGTGTGCGTGCTTGCGCACATGTGCCTAAGCATTGTTTATTTCTGTATGCAAGTTTTCCATATACGTTTGTTCATTTTGTAAAGCACAGAAGCACTCATCCACAGCAGTCTTTTTTTTTTTTTTTTTTTTGCGCCATTGTGGTGTTTTTACATTCATGTGTGTGTGATACTGTTAGTGCGTGTTTCTGCATATGTGTGTGTGTGTGTGTGTGTGTGTGTGTGTGTGTGTGTGTGTGTGTGTGTGTGTGTGTGTGTGTGTGTGTGTGTGTGTGTGTGTGTGTGTGTGTGTGTGTGTGTGTGTGTGTGTGTGTGTGTGTGTGTGTGTGTGTGTGTGTGTGTGCCCAATTGTGGGTCTGCTTACTGTGTACTGTGTGTGTGTGTGCGTGCGTGCGTGTGTGTGTGTATGTGTGTGTGTATGTGTGTGTGTGTGTGTGTGTGTGTGTGTAAATTGTGTGTTTGCGTAAGCGCGCGCGCGCGCGCGCGTGTGTGTGTGTGTGTGTGAGTCTGCTTAGTGTGTGTGTGCTTGTGTGTGTGTGTGTGTGTGTGTGTGTGTGTGTGTGCGTGTGTGTGTATGTGTGCCCAGTGTGTGGGTCTGTTTTACTTATCTTGAAACTTGTATTCTGTATTTCAGATTCTTCTTCAGTTTCTACAGTATTTTCTGTGTGTGTGTGTGTGTGTGTGTGTGTGTGTGCGTGTGTGTTTTCTTTTTTCTTTTCAACAGACAATTGTTTTTTTTTTTTTCTTCAGACTTTTTTTCCCCCCATGGTTGTCATTTTGAACATTTACCAATACGTATTATACTATAACAATTTGGACCACACTGTATACTTTACAGTGATGCTGAGTAAACACTAAAAGAACTTCTTGTCAGTGTTTTACAGGTCTTATGTGTTGTGATATATGTGTATATGTGCAGAAACTGTTCTTTTTTGTAAAACCACCATTGGTACATCCCTGTCCATCCCCTAATGGCCAACAAAACTAGAGATATATTACATAGCATCAAAGCTTGGGGTAAAAGGAAAGAGAAGCCATAAAATGTAAACTTGTCATATGTCAACAAATAGATAAGCAGTCATTGAGGTATTGACCTACCCCAAATAGTAAAAATTATGCCCGTTTCTAGTAGAATTGGGGTACCCCCAGTAACATACAGATTGTTACACAGAGGACAGTTACTGACAACAATATGAATCCAGGGTGTTGTAACGTTGTTGAGCAAACACCAAAAGGTATTTGTGCTGTGTTTAGTGGGCTTTTATGATGAATTGTTGTAAAACTCTCAAACTGAAAACAAAACAAAAACAGTTTTATCATATATTATTAGTGTGAACAATCATCACCCCCCCAAAATCAAATTAGAATGAAATGAAATTGTAGACAATGGTTAAGGAAGTAATCCCAAAAAAACTAACAAATAAATCAACAAATGGATGTGTAATATAGATGTTAGTGAACATACCGTGAAAAGCATGATTATGCCCCTTTTTACCTAAAAAGTAGTACCCCCAATTACGAGCAGATTATCACCAAGAACAAGATTCCTTGGGATTTATATGACTGTGATGTGTTAGTGCTGATGTTGAATAATTAGTCACATCACTTTTTTCATTGTTTTCACTGATTTTATATGGTGCAATTTGTTTTTGTATACTTGAAAATTGTTCTTTTTGTAAAACCACCATTCATTATATCCCTGTCCATCCCCTAATGGCCAACAATACTACATTATTGTTATACAGCATCATAGCTTGGGGTATATGGAAAAAGAAGCCATAAAATCTAAGTCATATGTCAACAAATAAATAAACAGGGATTGAGGTACTGAACCTACCCCAAACAGTAAAATTATGCCCTTTCTAGTAAATTGGGGTACCCCCAGTAACATACAGATTGTTACACAGAGGGACATTTATTGACAACAATATGAATCCCAGGTGTTTGTAATATTGTTGAGCAAACACCAAAAGGTATTTGTGCTGTGTTTAGTGGGCTTTTATGTGGTGAATTGTTGTAAAACTCTCAAATTGAAAACAAAACAAAAACTGTTTTATCATATGTTATTAGTGTGAACCATCATTATTACACCCAAAATAAAGTTAAAATGATGTGAAATTGTAGACAAGGGTATAAGGAAGTAATCCACACAAAAAATCTAACAAATAACTCAATAAATGGATGAGTAATAGAGATGTTAGTGAACATACTATGAAAAGCAGGATTATGCCCCTTTTTACCTAAATAATAGTACCCCCAATTATGAGCAGATTATCATCAAGAACAAGATTCCTTGGGATTTATATGACTGTAAATGTGTTAGTGCTGATGTTGAATAAACAGCAAGACCACTTTCACAGTGTTTTGATTCATTGTATTTGGCGCAGTGTGTTTTGTGTATACTCGAAAACTGTTATTTTTTGTAAACTTTTTATAATTATGTCAATTTCTGATATACTTATTATCAACATAATCAAGTCATTTTGACAGGACATTGTAGACAATGCATAACAACAAAAACATGCAAAAAATCAGAGAGATCTGTCAAGAAATAAGTGAGCTGTAACCATTTTATTGAACCTACCCAAAAAAGCAAAATTTTACCACAGCATACAGATTTTCAAATGTGCTATTATACTGTGGCAGTGAAGGGGTTTAAAAAAAACCAAGAGCTCTCTGTTTCTGGAAGGAAGCTTAAGTTCACTTCCTGAAAAGTTCTACATCCAGCCATGACCAAACCAAGTGTCTTCACTGTAATTCAGGCATTCACAACTTTTTCCTCCGTTTTCTTTGAACTTTTTGTGCAATTTTTGTTTTTTTTTTTCTGCAATTTTCCAGGTGGGATAATGGATCTTAAACTTGCTCCAAAGTTCAACTGACAAATAAGTGGCTGACAGAGTGTCTGAACTTGAATCTGACATCTGGAGTGTGTCTGGGCGACAGTATCTCACCTACTCACACCACTAATTTTTCATGGATGACATTTCACACAGACATTAGTCACAAACTGTTCTTGTATACGATGAACCAGTTTCTTTGTAAAAGTGACTTAGGATTTAAATTACCTTTTAGGACTTGATGCAAAGTCTGTAAGTTAATTTCCTACAGTGTCTTCCTCCAGACACTGATCAGGAGCAAACTTTGTGACTGTTAATTTTGCACACCTGTGATTTGCACCTGTAATCTGGACTTAAATGATTTTCATAAGAAGTGAAGAAAACTAAAACAGACTTCAATGTTACTGAAACAAGGCAAACACAAAGAAAAGGTCAAAATGATATTAAAGTAACGCAGATCATATAAATGTGAAACCCACAAGTAAATTTTCTATGCCTTGTTCAGACATAACAAATAAAAACACAGAATATGCACAAAGTAATATTCCCCTATGGAAATCAGTATAAGAATAAGACTGAGCAAGCAGAATGGATTCTCATGTAAACATCACAGTCTGAATCTTAATGAAAAATACAAGAATCAAACTGCAAGTAAAACATAAGACTGAGCAAGAGATGACTTGTAAACGCTTGACACAGTTACACACTTGACACAGTTACACCAAGTTAAAACTAAAAAAAAAAGGTTAAACTACCTTCTTTGATTCAAATGATATGTTGCATATCTTCTTTTGCACTTAACACAGAATCTAAACTAAAAAAAAAAGTTAAACTACCTTCTTTGATTGTTGCCTATTTTCCATTGCACTTAACACAATTAAACTAAGTCTAAACCAACAAAAGTTAAAGCTACCTTCTTTGATTATTGTTGCGTATCCTCTATTGCACTTAACATAGTTATACTAAGTCTAAACTCAAAAAGAAAGTTCAACTACTTTTGATTGTTGCCTATTTTCCATTGCACTTAACACAATTAAACTAAGTCTAAACCAACAAAAGTTAAAGCTACCTTCTTTGATTATTGTTGCGTATCCTCTATTGCACTTAACATAGTTATACTAAGTCTAAACTCAAAAAGAAAGTTCAACTACTTTTTTGATTGTTGCATATCCTCTATGGCACTTAACACAGTTGTACCAAGTCTAAACTAAATTTAAGTTACAGCTACCTTCTTGGATTGGTGCGTATCTCTCTACTGCACTCAACACAGTTACACTAAGTCTAAACTAAATATAAGTTACAGCTACCTTCTTAGATTGGTGCGTATACTCTATTGCATTTAACACAGTCACGCTAAGTCTAAACTAGATATAAGTTACAGCTACCTTCTTAGATTGGTGCGTACACTCTATTGCATTTAACACAGTCACGCTAAGTCTAAACTAAATATAAGTTACAGCTACCTTCTTGGACTGGTGCGTATCCTCTCTATTGCATCAGGTGTTCCTGACCCCCTCAAGACCGAAGGATCCACAAAGATGTCAGGTATGTGGTTGCCAAAGAACACCTTGGTGTTGCTGGCCAACGCTTGGTATTTGGTGTACTCCAGGTACTCTTTGGACAATTTCATCTGAAAAAAAACAACAACAAACTAGCAGTTTGAATGGATAGATATAACAAAACAGTACAATGTTAAGATAGAAGAAATTACTGGTCTTTTTCGCCAGTGAGCTTGCAGTCATGAAATATGGGCTGGTACACCCATGGGGATGCTACTTTAAGGCTGTTACGAGTTGTATCCTGTAGTCTGATTTACCTCTGTTCAAGAGCAGTTATGTCCCTTGATATCTTAATGGAGTGTCCTGCGCGTGCCTGTACCCAACGTCAACACAGCGCAGGCCTCCAAGGGTGGTACAGGACTGCTCTAAAGGCAGGTGAGGGCAGTGTTTCTCTGGGTCCTCCCCAGCACCTTCGGGTGTTTCTTTTTCTTAAGATAGAAGAAATTACAAAAGTACTGTGCGAAATGTATAGGAACCATAACGGTGCAGTGTGGGTGAAAATTCAAGTCATGTTGTTTATAGCCTAGTCGGCCTTGAAGGGCTTATCAGCGCTGTGTCATCTTCTTGAATTCAACTCTCAAAATAGATTCAAACACACACACACATACAAACAACTCATTTAGACATTTTTTTTTAAGTGCCAGAACTTCAGTAAAATCTTAAATCAGATGGAAAATGTTGATCTCTTTCAGCTCCTCAAAAATCACTTCATGTGGCTCATCTCTGAACAAGGTTTTCATGGAATCAACCATTCAGCACCCATTTTACACGAAACATCAGAAGATATGTGCACGCTCGTTTTTCGTTTTCAGTGTTCTAAATGTTGTTTGTTTTGCCTGAAGAACCCAAGAGGTCGAGATGCATCACGTTTTGTCCTGTAATCTGTTTGTCTGGATTGTCTCGCGGAACTAAGAACCTTTCTTTTTAAGATGTACATAAAAGCAGAACTGGAACATACCTTGTTCGCCTCAGCATCTTTCACAATTCTGTAAAATTCAGCATCTGCTTTTGCCTTCTCTCTTGCCAGATGAGTCTGATCTGAAAAATAAACAGACACACAATTAAGGGAAAACGTGTGGCAGAAAGACTGAGGAGCTGATAAAGCATAATTTTTTTTTTTTCTTTTTTCTTTTTTTTCTGTCCCAACTTCTGTGTGCCTTCTCAGTGGCAGTGCACCCATACCGCTCATTCCGACATCCCGTCCACAGCCACAGCCCGGTCGGTTCCACCGCAGCCCCAGCACCGGCAATCCACAGGGAGCAGTCAATGTCAAGTCGTCAAGAGGCAAGCCACCAGAGGAGACACTACACTGCTGCCAAGTCACTTCAGTGGTGTTCAGTGTGTGATCTGATCCAACATACGCAGGACACCACCTACTAAGCCCCCTAAGACACAATAATTGCTTAGTTGTGGAGCCGGCGTGAGTGAGCTCTTCCTCCGGAGGGTGCCACCACATCCGTCCAATGACAACCCACATGGACTTGCCGATATCAGTGACCCAATCGGAACCAAACCAAGCCTAAGACATGGGGGGACATCGAAACTGAGGTCACCAAGAGAGCAGGGCATGATGGGCCACAGATTCTGAGACTTAATTTTTTTTTTTTTTTTAATGCTGATCGATGAAAATGAGGATGATAAAGATGACGCTACGGATTTCCATTTGGCTGACACTGCCTGACAGGGCTGTATTCTACGCTTCCTTTCACAATATATCCTGGCATCAACCAGGCCTGAGAGATACAGACAGGAAATCTGAGCAACACTTGCAGAGACGCATCCATTAAGTGGATGAAACTCGACAGTGTGGTCCCAGTCTTCCCAACTGAGCCTGCAGCAAACTCAACTCTGGGTAGGAGCCGGTCGGGGCAGAAAAATCCCACATGACTCTGATGGGAATCGAACCCATGACCTCCCAGTGGGAGTCCGCGACGCTAACCACTTTGCCAAGGTGGCTCGTGATAAAGCATAACTTTCCCCACATTTACTTATGTGACCTAACTGAAGCTCTCACATTCTGAAGATCAACCCGACCATATAACATATGCAGGAAACTCCGGAAATTAAGGATTAAAAAGACAAACAGAAAAAGGCGGACAATTATGTTCACCTTTCAATTTCAGCGATTTTCTTTTCGGACTCTTTCTCCATGATCTTCTGTTCCCAGACAATTTTGGCAACCTGAGCCTGCTTTTCTGCCTCTGCACACAAACAGAACAAATATTAGGATGCTGAAGTTGACACTGTTGGTGATGATGACAATTTCTATTTTCTCTCCAAACATGCATACACAAAGCGATGACATCATTGATTATACATCCTCTTCCTTATCACACACACAAAAAACTCTCACAAATGTTCTCTCCGAGTCTTCCATTTTTTTTCCCTTCCCTCCCCAAGCAAACCCCCCCCACCCCCACCCCCCCACCCCACAATACTCAAGCCCTATAAAGCAGCCCACCACAATGTGTCTCCTCGACACACAGTGCAAACCAAGCCTGACAACCAAACAATTTCCAGAATTCATATCGATAAATGCAAGAGAGTCCAACACAAAAAATAATGCTTAAAAAAAAAAAACCGAAAAAAACAACTAGATAGAGACTTTTAAATTCGGATCATTTTTATTTGTAAGCAAAATGCAACATTCCTGTCATAAACTTTAGCAATCAATTGCTGTCAATTCATCTCTTTAGGGGTACCAATGACTGCCTCCTATCCCACTTCCAATTCATTTTCCATCACTTTAAGTTGTACAAACGAAGGAAAAGTATGTTGAACAGAAGGGAAGGAGGAATGACGGAACGACTGAAGGAAGGAAGGAGAGACAGATGAAGGAAAGGAAGAACTGTGGAAGGTGAATGTCTGCTGTACCTATGATTGCCTTCTTCCTCTCTGTTTCGGCCTCCTTCTCACACACTTTCTGTTTCTGGATGGTGATCAGCAGCTTGGTTTTCTCCCCTTCCCTGAAACCCACCAACATGGCAGTCGATGATTCAGGCCCTTGAATAAGCAATCTCCACCTTACGGTCTTGTTCTGCTGCTGTTGCATGTGTGTGTGTGTGTGTGTGTGTGTGTGTGTGTGTGTGTGTACGTACGAATGTGTGTGTGCATGCATGTGAGTACATGTGCGCGCATTTGTGTGTGTGCGCATGTGCGCATCTGTGTGTGTGTGTGTGTGTGTGTGTGTGTGTGTGTGTGCAACACCTTCACCAATGAGCGAAAAGGCCACCAAAAAAACATGAATATCTTGGACCATGGTTTGAATTTTGTACAGGGGGTGTTGTATTTTTCCCACCCCCTCTCTCCGCCTGCCCTCCGCGTTGGTCTTTCAGATCAGACACTATGCCGAAATCCCTGGGGCTACCTGCCTTCAGTGCACATTGGAATACACACTGACGTAACGGATTTGCTCCTGGTAAAACGTCTGCAAAAATCTACTCTGACAAGCCCACAAGAAATGCATGCTGCAAAACGGGAGAGAGAGCAGCCCAAACTTTATGCAGATTAAGCCTGTTCTGACCCTGAAGATGTACAATGGTCACACTTTACAATACAATGCACTTGTGTTGGCACTCACGCATTAACACTCACAAAAATTAACAAAATCTCTTCCAATGCTGAAGATGAGAAATACTCAGATCACAATACAATGCACATGTGCTGGCTCACACATAAACACTCACAAAATCAAGCCATGTCGGGCAAAAATTAGGTAAAACTCTAAAGTACCGTTTGATTCTTATTATGCTCAGTTTACTGGAAACAAAGTTTATAAAGACAATTCATTATTGATAAATAACACATGTCATGTTTAGTAACAGCAGTCAAATTTTTCTGTTCTGTTCTTAACAATGAAAAGGTAAAAGACAGACCCACAGTCAGTTTAAAAAATATCATACAATAAATCACAAAACATAATTTATTCTAACATGCTTCATATTTGAGAGAGGGGTTAGTTACTGTCAAGGACACGACAAACAGAGTACAGGACAAGAAATGCATGCTGCACAATGGGAGAGAGAGCAGCCCAAACTTTATGCAGATAAAGCCTGTTCTGATGCCGAAGATGTACAATGGTCATGCATTGCCATACAATACACTTATGTTGGCACTCACACATTAACACTCATAAAAATTAATGTCTTGTCCTGTACTCTGTTTGTCTGTGTCCTCGGCGGTAACTAACCCCTCTCTTTCTAAATTTTGCTTCATTTTCCACCCTCACGACTTTCCGTTTTGAAACATGCCTCACATTGTTTTCAAAATCTTCTTGTATATTAAAAAAATAACAATAAAAATAGTAATCCAGTTTGCATTGTTTGTCAACTTAAAACGTATAGACTCCACAAAGTCCTGTTTTCATCTCAACTGATTACAGGGGCCGTACTAGGACCAAGACGCACACAGACGACACAAAACCACACGGCGACTTGCTAGCGAGACAAACCAAGAGAAAATATACACTAACATGGCTTCATAGTTTTTGCGGATTTGCTCAGGAATCTTGGGTTTAGTCACCCGCACAGCCTGAACGGTCAGACCAGGAGCCATCTGGTACAGGTCCCTCTGCAGTGCCTGCCTCAGATTCTCATCAATTTGATCTGAAACAGTCAAGAGAATTGGCAAAAATGTCCCTCTGCCTGGTTGCAACTTTTCACTTGATCTGAAACAATCAATAAAGTCTTTTGCCACTGTGCATTTCTAACCATACCTTGTTCCTTTTCTGTTTTCTATATTCATTCCAGAAGAGATGATCAGAACTTCTGTGCACCTGTGTACAAATACTACTCTGTGATGTGTGTGTATGCATGCCACACCCATATGCAAATGAATGAACATAAGAGTGACTGCACACTATTTACAAACCACACATGTCTGAGTAAGTCGTCAATAAAACCCAAAAGTTTTGAAAACATTTCAACAGTTTTCATTAATCCCGTGGAAAATAAAAAAAGATTAAAACAGTTTTCAATGTTGAGCAGTTACAAACACAAAAAAATCAGATATTTTCTTTCATTTCAAATAAACATTCCAAGACACAAAACACTTGAATATCAAGTGTGTGCCCACACTTCTTCAGCCTTTCATTGCGCCTGAGCAGCCAACATCTGAACACATAGCCTCACTTCTTTGTTTTCTGCCTCTGTGCAAATGCAAACGCTAAAATAATGTCACATAAATCAACCCCAGCAAAATTTGTTTTTAAAAATGCCCATGAGGACAACTGCCTTCATTTTACTCATTTGGGCATTTGTGTATGATGTCTGGAATTGAAACATTCTTTGCAATTGCAGAATATCACCTCTCATTCACAGTTTACTCTAGCCATCTGTTCTAATTAATTCAACTGGACAGATATTTCGTCATTTGCTCAACTCTGGACATCAGAAGTGCTGAGTTATTTTGTAACTTTCTCTTAAACCATTTTTTCATTCACTGAATTTCAAAAACTGAAGACTACATTCTGCCTGCTTTCAAAGCAGAAATCGTTCTTTACAGTTTGACTGATTTTCAAGGTTTGTTCATTTCTCTCTCTCTGTGTTTCTTTAGAACATATTGTCAATGGAAATTACGCCAGGGAAGGGTAGACAGACAGCTATCGTTATCATGAACAAGACTTCTTTAAAAACGTAAAAAGCAAAATCAAATTTGGAAAAGACAAAAACCTTTCTGCCCCCATCCTCTGAAAATTCTACTCATTACGACTAAATGGGAAGCAAAGTTTCTAAAAAATGAAAACAAAAACTACAAACAAACGAACAAACAACAATTTCAAATTTGTAAATACAGAAAACATGATCAACACATGCTGAAGTGTAATTGCACATAAGTATACATACATAATCAAAGATGAAAAATGAACTGAACAAATACATTTTATTTACGAATAAATGGCATAAAGGAAAACTGGACACTGGCTACAAAACGTCATGAGCCACTCACCAAACAGATCAATGTAGACCTCCTGCAGGTTGTGGATGCTGCAGAACTGATTCAGTTCATGGTGAATCTTGTTGTAGATCAAGGTCTTGTCATAGTCAGCGGTGTAGTTCTTCACAATGTCGAACTGCACACACACCTTTGTCTTCATTTCACTTATTTCTACATAGAGTACCTCTCAACATTTACAGGCAAGACTTTACAGAATAATAGCACTTCATTCAGAACACTAAACACACACATACATACCAAAAAGGAGCAACACAACTACCAACACATTCCACCTGTCCTGTGTCAGAAAAACATTATTGCAAACTTAAGACGAGGTTTGGTAAATTAATGATACATACGTTAGTCCTTCGGCTCTAATGCCATTTCAAAATAATCAAATATGTATGTGTGGTATGTATCTACGTGTATGAAAACGTGTTTTCATGCTTTGTACATATATGTATTGAAAAATGAACTTCGCAAGTACAAGTATCTGTTCTTGTATGCAAGCAGTTTGACACATACCTGCTCATCAGCACATACATTTTTAAGTCGTTGGGAGCAATCTTGCAAATACAGGTGGAAAAATTATTCATGATGGCAAAGGACATTTAAGAGCACATAAACTGAAAAGCTGTAGCAGAATTCTGGCCTAACAAAACAGCACTTAATACTGCAAATAAAATTTGTTAGAAAGAAAAAAAAAAAAAAAAAAAAAAAAAAAAAATAAACACTGGAAATTATATATGACAAGATCTTTTAAATACTGTCTCTGGAAATGACAAAACACAGACATGCATCACACCTGCATTGCTGTCCAGTTTGTTGACCACCTCTATCCGTTCAAAGTAGATGATGACTCCACCACTGAAAATAAGAAAACAGTGAATCCATGATGTTCCCCTTACTTCTTTTAGAACTGTATACTTGCTCTGCAACATGTAGCTTTTCAAGTGTCATTATGACAATCTTAATTAATCTATCCCTGTATTAAATGTATCTCATAAATACCTCTTGAATCATGGTGCTTCCCTTCATGTTCCCACCAAGCATGGATTCTATTTGTTAGACAAAATTCATGCCCCAGTATACATTGTGACAAAACTGATGAACATCATGACAAAATGTTTTCCGGACATATTTTAAACTTTAAAAAGTATTAGCTTTAACCTGTTAACGGCTGGAGAGTTACTGCCCTTTCGATGTCCTACATGCAGGAATCCTCCATGGTGAAAACAATTCTAAGACAAAAAAAAATGCGCAAATCCACACATTTCGTCGAAATTTTCAGACAAAAAACCAACTCACCTCTATTATTCTGCCCTATATGTGACCATTGGGTGAACAAAGTACTTGACCCATGCCCCTCCACGAGGGTGACCACACTTGACTCTCCCCACATTCCAATTCAAGGTGAAGATCCACTTACGTCAATCGAATATCAAGACTTAAATTTACTGTAAAAAGTGCCTACTTTAAGTATGTCAGCATCACAAGACCTGCATGATCACACAAACACTGGATTAAAGCCTACACTTGGCCATGTCTAAGAGGGTCCTCAATGGCGAACTGGATTTCACTGCACTGCACCTTGGTGTCACTGGTCATGTATCACTGAAGCAAATTAATCAGCTAGCTTACTGACGTATAGAATTCGTCCAAACCTCAACGAGTTTTTACCATGTTCCCAGGCGGCCGTAGAGAAGAAACCGTCCTGTGCCGCTTACACACACGCCACTCGTTTTATACCCATTCTTATCTTTTAAAAGGTGAAGAAGCTCCGTGGTGTATTCCATGTCATGTTCCACTCACGGTGAAACATATTCTTTGAGATTGTTGGGACTTGCACGATGTGAGACAGAAACACTTACAGCAGACTCCATGAAAACCCTGTTCAGAGATGTCCTACGTGACGTGATCTTTTGAGTTTCTAAAAGAGATTAACATTTTTTCATCTGATTTGAGATTTTATGGAAGAAAGATTTTTAACGAAGTTTCTTGTGCGTTTTTTAGAAGATGTACTTTAAAGAGACGTGCGAAAGGTTTTTTTTTCTTTTGATAACTTGTGAGTTGATTTTAACGTGGTGTCAGCCCTGATATGGCCCTTTGCGGTCAGCTGGGCTATAAGCAACATTACCTTACCTTACTGACGTGTGTTAGAGCACTCCCACCTGTAGTTTAGTAGAAGTTCTAGCGGTAGAATAGGCAGGTACACAATATGTGTAACAGCGTCTGAGAGTACCAGAATTTGTAATGCATGGGATACATATGTGCTGCTGTGGTCAACGGGTTAATAATGATGACAACAGCAGCAATAACAAAGGAAACAGCAAATGTTTTCTCTGTCAGAAGACGTTTATCCCAATACTCCTGTAATAAATGGTGGGGTTGGGAGAGTTGGAAAACAGGAATGCTCTGAATGGAACAACTCAAAACATCCGTAAAAATAAACTGTAATACTAACAGCCATACAGCTGTCACATTCTTTCCTAAAGAAACTAATAAATCCACACAAAAGCAACACTCTGCTTTCAATTTTTACCTGGTACCACAGGGAACGTTCTTCACCTCATCAGTCTGCAGAGTGGTCTGTTGACGAAAAACTGAGAATCAGTTCTACATTATCAAATCAAACATAAAGCTGTTTCAAACAAATTCATGAACAACATCAATAAAAACTGAATCAATCAACAATGAACATCAATGATACAGCATACAATGCCATCATATCATGTAGTTTCACATCAAAATGGATCTCCACTAGTCCAAACATATCGTGATAAACTATAAGACTACTGACCTTTTCTTGCTAGCTTTCCCAATGCTACAAGTCCCTGTACATAGGGCATCAGAGACTAAACTGCAGCTGGAAACTAACTATTCAGCAAACCTGCAAGTATGAATGCAGGGTACTTGTTTCACTTGTCTATACCTTCCTCAACCTTGGTAATTGTTATCATTAACGCTACACTTGAAGCAAAAATTACCACCGTTTTCTTCAACGTTTCTGCATCTTTCTGCACACATTCTGGGGTGGGGTGTTACCAAACCTACGTGAATGGCAGGAAAACTGATGAAAAGTGGTGCTAAAAATGTTCCAAGCCTGAAAACCTCTCACAAAATGCTTCAGGCAACCCACCAAATGTACGTTTAAAAAATTGTGTGTGTGTGTGTGTGTGTGTGTGTGTGTGTGTGTGTGTGTGTGTGTGTGTGTGTGGAGGGGCTTGTAACTGTGCCCAAAAACAGAGCTGCCAACCTCTAGAGAGACCTGAGAGGAATGTTTTTTTTTTAAACTGAGCGGAATTTCTGACAGTAGAAAGGAACACATACGCTATCACACACCCAAACCAACCAATGACATTCAAGACACTTCATCTTCTTTCCTTTTGTCAAGTGTTTTCATGGAATTGCTGTGTCTCTGCCAACACATTGTTGCTCTTTTACATTTTTGAAGAAGACGGTCACGAGTTTCATCAGATGATCTGGCTCATTTCTGCACTTCAAAACCATCAGTGCCTCTGTTGTGTCTTGACCCAAGGTGCGACGAAAATCTCTAAGCTTCTTCCTGACAAGGCTGAACACTTTCACAGGCCGCATTGCTGACTGGGATCAACCAGCAGCACTCTCATCATGACAGCAGAAAGCAACCTGAATCTACACTTCTAAATTTTTTTCTCTTCTTTCTGCCTCAGGGTTAACTTATCTAGCATGCTATTTCGATATGATGATGGGAGTTGAGGAGGTTGAGCCGGATATAAGTTTCCAAACAGCTCTTTGGCTATACAAACAGCAGATGCGCAATATCTGGGAATAAATGAACTTTCTTTTTTTGTGCGCAGAATTTCTTTTACTTAAATGGAATGACTTGTGATTGACCATAATAAATAAATTCCGCCGAAAGTGGGACGGTTGGCAGCTCTGAAAAAAAAACAACCAAAAAAACTTGCTGTAATGTTTTTCATTAGACAGTTCCGGAACTTTTTTTTAACTTTATAAGGTGGAGTTGCTAATCGATGCTTACAGCAGTTTCACAGCAAGTCACTGATGGATGCCTGCATTGCAAGAGTAGCACTTTGATCAGCCAAATGGTTCAGATATCTTTATCCAGGTCCTTACCAGATTTTCTGACTTTCCCATATGAGCTGTAATTCCTTTTTTCTTTCTTTCACCCCGTAGACCGATGATGTAAAAAATATCACTGGTTCACTCATATGCCATTCCTCTAAGTAATGACCTGTACAGTATACACCTGAAACCAACCTGAACTGATCTGTAAGTAGTAAGCACAGGCAGCATGAAGTGGTATCCTGGTCCACTGGTTGCTGTTAGCAATGCACTCCCTTTGAACAGTAACACAGAAATGGTTGTAATTCACTAAACATTATCATTTCTCCATTAAAAATAACAAACAATAGCTGAACCTGCTGAAAGTTTTCTTTTCCTCCCAATAGAAACACGTTATGAACTCTGAAGTTCAAATGATTTTGTTAATATCACTCCAGGTTTAACAGAAAAGCAAAAGTTGGTAACTTACCATAGCATTAATTCACTTGAGTAAAACATTCTACAAAAAAATTCAATAAACAAATGAGTAACTGAATACTGCAGGCCCTTCTGTCTTTACATGCAGCAATATATCTTTCATACTTGGTAATGATACATTTATACCCTTCCCTTACTCCTCCCTCTTCCCATCTACTCTAACAGTAATTTAAGGAATGTATGAAAGAAAATTCCCTGGATGCACAACATAAGAAATAGAAAAGACCATCTCATTCCACAGATATATGCCAACAAACACTAGAAGGTGCCCAAGGATTCACAGTTCAAAACTGTGTTATTTCAAGATGGAAATTACAATTACAAATAACCTATTACTGATTTTCTTAAAACATTGAGCACAAAAATCACCTTTGTTTCATAGGCACATATATTTCAGGTATTAGTTCTTATCTAAGTTTTACAGCAAATTTCTACCAGAGGCATAAGGCTACAGAAACTACAGTATCTACAACTCTTACCCGGTAGTAAACTCCCACATGACCTGTAACACAGAGACAAAGTTCCATTTTCAAAATCATCATTTAAAAAAAAAAAAAGCTTTAACTGATAGATCCAAGACTGGGATAGAATTGTAGTTGTAGAAGATCCACTTTTTTCAAAAATGCTAAATTGTGAACAAAGAGTAAACATGCAATTTTGACACAACTTCATCAAAATCTAAAATATCAGGAGTATAACAAAGCAACAGCTTAATCAATGAAATACATAAAATAGTCACCCCAAAATGAAAAGGCTATTGCAAACATGGAAATGAAAGAATAATACTGAATAAAAATAAGAATATATATATATGTATGTCAGCATAAATCTGTATGTTGTACTTTATCCCACAGATTCAAAATAGTCTGGTAATATGATCTGGAATGATTTTTTTTTCTTTTTTAATTCTAGAACTAGAACTACGGATGAAATAATCTTAACGCAAATCTTCAAAAATCACAATAGATATCATTTTATCTTTGAAGTGAGGAAAGCAACTTACCTGATACCAGTCTACATATTTAATTTAGAGCCCGACTCTTGGGAATGAACACACAGTTAATTGATAGTACATTTTGGTGCAATAGTAAAAAAAAAAATATCATGGAATTTGTGCTATAGTAAAAAAGAAAAATGAACGTCTCCCAGCATGAAGGCCATGATCAGCAGCTCTGATTTATTACCAAATTTGACCCAGATTTAAATACAAGCAACCAACCAACCACCCACAATATTCTTATCATGTTAGCAGTGAGTCATCACAGTAAGTCTATTTTGCTTTCTTTTTCTTTTTTTTTTCCCCTAAAATATTTCACTGCTGCGTGTGTTTGCATAGCACATACACGAGTCTACAATTATTTGTTGAAAATAAAAACAATGTAAATGTTCTGCCATTTTTACATTTCTACTTGATGTCGTAATACTAACAGAAACTCATGTAGTTTGTCAAGTGTGTCTCTTTTGTTCATGTTTTGCATTATCTGTCTGATTCTTGATTTGTTTGGGAAAAAAAGTGGTTAATAAATCACATCTGGTGGACATCAGAAAAAGACAGAGACAAAAGGGGAAAGGAGGGCCTGGAGTCAGATAGATCGAGAAGGCAGAGTGACAGATGGTAAGATGGTGAAGGGCAGAACAGTGGGCAGTTCATGGTGGAGACATAAAGTCAAGTTGATGAAAGAGGGGAAGGTGCTGTGGGGGAGACAGGACCTTCTTCCAGCAAGGATGCTGTTAACACAATGGACTGAAATCAAAAGTAGTCAGTCACACTCAATGGTGTGAGGAGACAAAGGAATGCACTCCATAACGCAGACAGGTGGAGACAGGATGAAGGCAGATGTGATGAGTGGATTTCACAAGGAGGCTGGCAACTGGCCTGTTTGGGAAGATGGTGACATCTTTCGGCTGGAGAAGTTTTAAACACTGCCAGTTTTGCAGAGCAGTTAAAAGTCCTGGTGGCCAAACATTTCCTCCATAGTGGACAATTTGTGGTAATGACCATCCAGCAAGTGACACTGACCTGTGCCAATTTTCTAACAGGCCTCCAATTCCACTTCCAGTGGTAATCTCACTTGAGCTCCTAGTATGAGCATACATTCAAATGCTGGCACAGAAAGCCAACCTGGCCTTCTTGGTGACGGATGAGTGTCCAGCTAAGATCCTGGGTGGGTGTAACAATACCATAACTAACAGCAACAGCAACCCTCACATACTTCTGTATGCACTCTTTCCACCAAGCTGGTTTGGACAATTCCTTAACCTTGGTATTTACGGTCACTGTCAACCCCCCGCCCCTCACCCAGATATGTCACAAGTCATTTCATACTGAGAATGATCCACTCTGAACAAGCTGGCTAATTTCCAGAAAGCCATCTCAATGAAGTTGATCTCATTCTCAAGTCCACTTCAATCCCATGTCATTTGCTTCTGATTAAATTTATGACTAAACGCAAGAAACAGTATTTGTTGGAAGAAGTTCAATTACAGAAGGATGGGGTATGAAGCAATCTTTTCATAAAGTCATTAAAATATAATCACTAGGACTTTTTTTACACAAAGCCTCTGTTACCTCATATCGTGTCATGAAATAAAAAGTGACTGAACAACGAAAATCAACGCATAACATCGTTGCTCAAATATGCAACAACTGCTCAAATTTTGTCTACTTGCAGGTTTAACCTATTCTTTGAACTTTGGCAACCGAGTTGGCATACCTTCTTCGATCTTGTGAATGGAGAAGTTTAATGACGATGCCAGCAAGCACAACACCCAAGGTCAAAAATACCGCCACTTCGTTTGCCATTGCACTCACTGCTGTCTGTCGAAATCAACCGGCTTCTGAAAAATAAAAACGTACGTGTTCCGAGTATCAATGTCCAGCTCTGTTTACTCTGCGACTTATTTTTATCGTCTTAGTCTACTAACCTAGGTAAAGTCAGGTGCTACTGACGTGGCTTTACAGGATTGGAAGTATAATTATTCTTAAATCTCTGAGCTCCAAAAGATACTCGCATACTTGTGCAACAAAAGCAAATTGCAGATCAAAAGTGCATGATTTCTAACAAAGATACAAATTCTGAATTTTACCGGATGCTTACAACTCACCACGCCTTGCATGCGCTGCACTGTGCGTGAGGTAACTTTGATCCGGAAGCGCTTTTTCGAATAAAGGGAGAACATTCTGTACCAAGAGTTCGCTCCATTGAATCCATTGACGCTCCTTTCTCTCTCTCTCTCTCTCTCTCTCTCTCTCTCTCTCTCTCTCTCTCTGATAAATACATTTTGCCTCATACTACAAATGTTCATCAAGTATCATTGTTTCTCTTGCTGCAACATGAAAAGAGAATTGTCACTCGCTCTGTAGCTATGTTCATTTTCAAAGCACTGAAACGAAGAGAACAACTGCTATCAGTTAACACACAAATGCCAGTGTAATTTCAGGAAGAAGATTAATTTTTGTTATGCAAATATTTTCTTTTAAAAATTTCAGTATGTGCGCCGAGCGTGTGTGTGTTCTACTTTTGTTTTTAACCTCATTGCATTTAGGTCGGGGTCCTTCACAATTAAACTGTTTGAGTTCAGTTGAGTTCTCTCTCTCTCTCTCTCTCTCTCTCTCTCTCTCTCTCTCTCTCTCTCTCTCTCTCTCTCTCTCTCTCTCTCTCTCTCTCTCTCTCTCTTCTCTCTCTCCTCTCTCTCTGTCTGTCTGTCTGTCTGTCTGTCTCTCCTCCATTAGGTCTCTCTCTCTCTCTCTCTCTCCTCTCTCTCTCTCTCTCTCTCTCTCTCTCTCTCTCTCTGCTCGTGTGTGTGTGTGTGTGTGTGTGCGCGCGCACACACACACACACACACACACACACACACACACACACACACACACACACACACACACACACACACACACACGCACGCACGCACGCACTCACGCACGCACACACCCATTCGTGTATATTGAAGTAAGTGTTTCTGTGTACAACGCAAGTGTTTTTAATCCAGGTACAATGAAAACCCTCTTTCAATACAGCCGCCAACAGAAATCCATACCACAGCTTCTACCATCTTCAGGATCCGGCCATTGACGACCGATCTGTCAAACGTCCAGACAAACCACCTTAGAAGCTTCCAATTCCATGTGCGTGTTTTCATGATCATCAGATGTTTATTCGCAAAAAAAAAAAACAAAAAAAAAAAAAATCTTTTCGACCGTACCTGTACTCTCGACACCATGACTTGCAGATACCTAATACTGATTTCAGCTTGCTGGCAGCGGTTGCTGGATATGTTGGCAGCAAAACGACTTAACGGTGGCACCGTAACCGGGTGAAGGGGTGGGGGTGGGATGGGGGGTGGGGGTGGGCAGGATGCACCGTTCCCCCACTCCTCCCGATCAAAATGTACGTTATATGCACGTTGTGTGTGTGTGTGTGTGTGTGTGTGTGTGTGTGTGTGTGTGTGTGTGTGTGTGTGTTGTCGTTGTTGTTGATTTATAGTCTGTTCACACTTGGTGATATTAGACTTTACGGGGGGGGAGGAGGACACAGGGGAGAAAAGGTGAGAAATAATGTCAAGAACAGTACACATTTAAATATAAACTACACTATCATGATCATAAAAATATGCTAATTTGAGATTGAGAGAGAATTTTTGCAACATCAACCATTTCTGAACTGAAAGAAATAGCGTGAACCGGTTTAGATTTCGAGATTTCAATGTTTGCTTTTGAATAAAGAGCATTCAAAATGGGGCAATGGAAAAGTATATGTTCACCAGATAATGGCTTAGAACATGCACACGCTATATTTTGGGAATATATTTGGTCTTCCAAGAGTTCAAACGTATCTTGTATATTAAACTAGAATATGTCTAGGATATGTTTCCATTACACATTTATCTTGAGACTTCTCAATTCGGAAACAGCTTTCCAATAACGAATGTATTTCATATATATCTAACTTCAAATTATTTTTTGCAGCATTGCCCATTACCCCCGCGTCTGGCTAGTTTATCTGCTGCTTTTCATTCCAATAATACCACAGTGTGAGGGGACCCAGCAGAAGACTATATTTATTCCTGTGGAAATAATGTAATTAATTAGATGCTTTATTTTCAAAGATTACATCTTTCCTGTTTTAACATCCAAAACTTTCAAACTATCTAACACTGCCTTAGAATCAACACAAATAAAATATTACAGAAAGAATTATTACTATCACAAATAAAGAGTAACGCCATAAGAATAGCATACAATTCTGCCGTAAAAATAGAAAATCCTTTTCCAAGGCTGTATGCTTTTTGAACTTTTAAAGCCGGAATAACAAAACCTGAACCTGCACTTAACTGGCAAACGGAACCATCCGTAAAAATTTGTAAATAATCTGAATATTTGTTTTCTAAGTTTTCTCTCACTTTAGAAGTTAAAATGTTAATGTTATCATTTTTCCGGACATCAGTGTAATCTACATCAAAGATAGCTTGTCTATGTTCCCATGGAGGCACCGGGGAACAACAGGAGCAGGTGAGAGTGAAGTGACATCAATATTGCATTTTTCAAAAGAATCTTTCGTGTAATTTCGAACGGGACAAAGATAACCTAGCTGTTGAGCTCTTTTGGGATATTCAACGTTTTCGACTGAATTAGGTACTGAAAGACTTCTTGCGACATATTTGGCCACAGCTAATCTACGTTGATCTGACAGTGACAGCATATTATTTTCTTTGTACACCTTCAATGTGTTTGTGTGCACTGGGACACCAAGCGCTAATTTGATAGCTTTGCTGTCTATACTTTTGCATTTTTTCAGTAGTGTGTGTGTGTGTGTGTGTGTGTGTGTGTGTGTGTGTGTGTGTGTGTGTGTGTGTGTGTGTGTGTGATTTTTTCTCATAATGTAAAAAAAAATCTCCCCTCCCCTCCCCCTCCTCCTGACACATCGCCTACATTCACCTCTCTATCTCCTTTCTGATTCTGTCTCTGTCACTGTCCGTGTCTGTCTGTCCGTCTGTCCGTCGTCTCTGTCACTGTCCGTGTCTGTCTGTCCGTCTGTCCGTCTACCAGCCAGCCAGCCTGCCTGCCTGCCTGTCTGTCTGTCTGTCTGCCTGTCTCTCTGTGCGTGCGCGCGTGTGTGTATGTGTGACATAGTGATATTCTAAGTGTTCAACATGTTCAGTTTTTGATTAGTGCTTCTTTCCCTCTAAAACCCATAAAAACCTATGTGCACCAGCCGCCGTGATGAAGTAGTTGGCGTCGCGGACTCCCGACAGAAAGGTCGTGGGTTCGATTCCCATCAGGGTTAGTTATTTTTGTGGGAGGTTTCTGCCACGGTCGGCTTCTACTCAGATTTGAGTGTACTATGGGCTCCACTGGAAAGACAAGAATCACACACCGGTCAGTCGAGTTTCATCTTGACCAGCACAACAGGTGTCTGTATTTCTCGGGTACCGGGATACATCATAAAAGTAAGCGTAGAGTACAACCTTGTCATGCAGTCACAGACCAGAATGGAGGTATCTTCATCATCCTCATCGATCAGCATAAAAGAAATGTCTCAAATTCTGTAGCCCTGCATGCTCTGCACCATGGTGATCTCAGTTGTCGTGATTGCCTCTCTTGGCCCTTGGTTTAGTTTCATCGGGGTCACTAGTATCAGCAAATTCATGAGGACTGTCACTGAACGAACGTGGTGGCGCCCCCCGGAGGGAGACTTCTCTCAGGATCAGATCAGGATTAGGACTTCTACATTGCTGGAACCTTCCTAGGTTATAAACAGCAACGGAAAAAAAAAGAGAGAGCAGCCCTCTTCAGGTAAGTAAAAGCTTATTTTAAAATTTGGTTTATTGCCTTAAAAAAAAAAAAAACATTCTGACCCAATGAAACTGACGCCCCAACGGCCATCCCCGAGTTCAGCTCAATGGGACCCTGTCGCGGCTCTGCATCCACCTAGGCTATCAGGATCAGATCAGGGTCTTATTCTACGATTGACCTG
>JADBJO010002306.1:197500-200000 GCA_016801955.1 Conus betulinus
CGACAGAATCCATAAAAATTTCTATTTAGCTCTCAACCTCATCTCGAAGACTTTTAGGTCAACTCCAATGAAAGAGTGACGCGACAGCAAATGAAAGTTTTCCATCAAGATATGCGCATTTTTCTTTCTCTCCTGCATTTCGATCTAAATGAACACACATCTTGATGGCGCTGGCACTCCACCTTAACTGCAGATTAACATGTTCTTAATCACAGGCGCTTGGAGTATTTTCACTGTTAGTTCTGAGTTTTCTCGTGGTATTCCAGCACTGTTTTTTACGCCACCCATCCAAACACACCCCCTTACCTGCTCTACTGATTTCATCTGTCGTGGCGTCGGTGTCCACGCTCCATTTGGTGTCCAGCACCTCCTTCACCACCGTCGTCCCTTCCTCCTGCTGCCTGCCAACCCCGCGTTCACCAGCGTCCCTCAGTGACGTCACGGCTGACGAAGCAGCCACGTCATCGACTGTCACGGCGTGGGCGCTACCCCCCTACACCACGCGCACCACTGTCCAGCTCGTCGGCCGCGGTGTGAGCGGCGGCGGCCACGACCTCGTCGCCACTGTCCAGACCCTGCGTCCGCGCAAGGTCCATTCTGTCCACGGCCGGACTCTCCGACGCCCCCTCCTCCACTTCTTGGTAGAGGGGGTTGTGGATCAGCGACGCCCCTTGGCTAGGGTTCGCGTACGTAGGAGCTATGATCAAGGGTTCAGCGGTCTGCGTCACGTCCGTGACCTGAACGGGGTCAAGGCCGTCCGCTCGGTCCAGGATCATGTCCTGCATGCGGGCGAGGATGGGGTTATCGGCCCGGGAGCGACGCTTGTTCTCCTCCTTGTCGGGCACGGCGTAGATGTCGCCGCCGTAGGTGTAGTGCAGGGAGGGGTCGGGGGCCGGGACGGGTATGGGCGACGGGGATGGGTCCTTGCCCTCGCTGTCGGACGAGGTGACGACCTTCTTCTCGTCGTCCGTCCTGTTCTTCGCCAGCAGTTTCATGCTGTCGGTGGCCGAGGCTGCCACCGTGGCTTTCCCTTCCTCGTTGATCTTCTCGGACGATCCGACGAAACCCGAGTTGATCACCCCAGCCGCTGCTGCTTGCCCGACCGCGGCGGTGCTGTCTTTCGGCACGTGCACCTGGGCCGTCTCTCTGGAGGCGCTGGCGTTCTTGGAGGAGCGGTGGCCGTCGTGGGGAGGCTTGTGGCGGTGCGGGCGTTTGGCGGCGTCCTGGACGGCGTCACTCTGCGACCTCTGCACCTTCTTGCTGCTCTTGCTGGGGCGGTCGCTGGACCTTCCGCGGTTGTCTTGAAGCAGCTTCGTTTTGGAACCTGCACTCCAAAGACAAGGCACCGATTGCACACGTGCAAAGATACCAGAGGCAGTAAGTAACACAGGAGCCAATATCTGCGCTTTGACAAGTCTCTTTATTGCTGTTTGTGTAGAAATGATAAATTTCGCATTTGGTTTCACCTTTGAGCTGGCAAGTAGAACTGCTATCTCTCTCTCTCTCTCTCTCTCTCTCTTTGTGAAAAAAAAGCATCATGATGATCACGTATAAAACGTCAGCCTACTCCTTTGTTCACGCAGTGTGAACTAACTCCATAAGACAGTAAGGATTCAGGCACACTCTGCAACTTGCTCAAGTTTGTATGCATGATAAAATCCATACGTTCACATATACGCGGACACTGTAACCCAAACTATAAGCAAGGCAGACACACGACCAAAGGCCTGACCGTTGTGATGGGCGAAGAACATTTGAGGCATTGCAGACGATGTCTAGTGTACACGGATGGTCAGCAGGCTACGCAGTGATGACTACAGACAGAGACTCTCACCTTCTCCAATCTGGTAGACGTCATAGACGGATCCGTTGCGCGGGGTCCACCACTTCGTAGAGCGGGGGTGAGTGCGGCCATTTGCTGGCTGTGGTAGATGCGTTGCTGATTGCCCCCTATGGCGTAGATTCCGGGGCCCCCGGGCACTGTACAGGGGGAAAGGGACACTTAACATGTGAACAAACCGCAGTACAAAGACAATCAAACCAATGGATCGTTATTTCCGAAAGATGCAACGTGGCATGCACAAATTCATAGAAGTCGCATACTTTTTCCGGCAAAATCATTAATTATGGTGAAAACACGTTTCATACAAAATTCATTCATTCATTCGTTCATTCACATAGTTTATGCAATACATTATCTGTACCTCCTCCCCCCCCCCCCCCCCCAACCCCATGCCTCCACTCCCCGCCCTTCTCTCTCCCTTTCCCAATCAAATACACTCAAATACATACAGGAAACACCAGCATCCGCCACACCGGTTTAATTTTCAATGGGAATTTGGTGGAGCAAAAATCTCGTGCGTGCGCGCGCGCGTGCATGCGTGTGTGCGTGAGAGAGAGAGAGAGAGAGAGAGAGAGAGAGAGAGAGAGAGAGAGAGAGAGAGAGAGAGAGAGAGAGAACGTTTACAAAAGTTTTTTTTTTTTTTTTTGCATCGGGCGT
>JADBJO010002306.1:210000-220000 GCA_016801955.1 Conus betulinus
CAGACAGCTACAGTCAAGGCACAGAGTTTGTGCTGATGGCTGGACTGGGCCATGAAATGTGAGGGTACGGGTTGGACGGCTGCATCGTTCTCAATACAATGGTCCATACAGTTATGACTCAACATTTTCAGTCCACGATGAAGTATTTCTCATTTTGTATTGAACATGCACCAATCGTCTTTGTGAAAAAAAAAGTGATTTATACTCGATGATCTGCATGTGTGGACTGGAACCCGTATAGCCAGACGCACTGTTCTAAATAAACTCGAGTGACATTTGGCGATGAGTTTTGCTGTGAATCTAAAGGGCGTTGTGACTCTGAAACACCCGTCAGGGCCAGAAAAGAAGAGGAGGGGAGAAGAGGGGTGGGAGCCCGAGTGTGCGCCCCCCCCCCCCCCCCCCACTTTTCCCCACCCCTGAGATGTCTGGATCCCCCCCCCCCCCCCCCCCCTCCTTTCCGCCCACGTTCTCCGCTGGGTTGTTTGTGCGACACCGGCTGAAAATGAAAATGATGGTCAACAGTCGTTGGAAGAATACAACCGTACTCTTCCATCCCTTCCCCTTCCAAGTCCATCTCACAAAAGTTTGAGAAAGGCGGGTGTCTCCCTCCCGCTCCCCCGCTTTGACAGCATTTTGGGAAAGGAGAAACCCCCTCTAGCTCTCCCCATCCGCTTTGGAAACATCGTCCTCGCATACAACCGATCCGATGCTGCTGGTCAGCATGTTTAAAACTCTCACAAAATGAGAACAGAATCGCTGGCTCCTTAACAATCGATCTTGAACCTGGGGGTGGGAAACAAATTAGCACCATAATGAGTCAAACTGCATGGTGAGCATGAGAGATCAGTTGAACACCGAGTATCGTTATTGCAGTTAATCTACATGATTGGTTTTGATCTGGTAGCGCAGGTACCTGCTAAAGGGCATAAATGTTTTATTTCAAGTATTGGGGACTGAGATGAATTGAGGTGGATGGGCATACTCTGTTCGTCAGGCGCCACTGACAGACATTTGTCCATCACACAATCAACCTTACATCGTTTCGGATTGTGTTCACATGATTATTGCCTATCTTATGATTGTTTAATGTTGGCTGCAACGAAGAATTTTTGACATAGCCGAGTGTTTTTTTATCACTCTTCTTGCCGAAATAAGTTTCACTCGCTGCTTTTATATGGCATCATTTGCATGAACCACCATAAGACACAAAATCTGTGACGAAGTCTAGTTCAGCTGTATTTGGCATGATATGTAATCAAAAGTGACTTAACGTGGTTCTATACGGTTCTATACTTCATATGTTCATGTCCATCTGCTCTTCGGCTTGGTAGTTATTGCATTATATTATCTGATCTTGATAGAAAGATTATTAATTATTGTTACTATTTTTTACAATAAATATAGCTTTCGTTAGTGTTAATTGCAGTAAAACTAGTTTTCTGAGAAAATTTTATTCGTAATATTGAAAGTATGTTTAAAACGTTTAAGAAAGAAATTTGGCCGACAGCTTCAGGTAAGATATCAACAGAAACATCTTGTCAGTATTTCTTATTCTGCAACTTTAGTTCAGCTAGTACTTAGATTTGCCGAGAAAATGTCAATATTTAAGGTTACAAAAACACACACACACACACACACACACACACACACACACACACACACACGCACACACACACACGCACGCATGCGCGCGCGCGCGCGCTACGCAAATACTGGTACACAAACATTTAAAAAAAGTAACACTATCAACGCAACTCAAAAGCAGATATTTACAGACAAAGTTCAGTCACATATGATAAATCTGATTCACAAAACTTTGCCAGTATTAAAGAGCACATTCCTTTCCTTTCCTTTTTTTTTTTTTTTTTTCTCTTTTTTTTTTCTTTTCTTTTTCTTTTCTTTCTTTTTAATATATGCATGTACATCACAGGACAAAAGTGACCTGCCACATCAGACAGACGCTCGTTTATGTTTGACCTTAATCTGGTATTTAGGGTTTCCTTTGTAAGCTGTAAGTCTGCCCCCCCACCCCCATCTCCGCACCCCCTCTTCCTTCCCCCCCCCCCTATCTTTTCCCATCCCACGTCCCCCCCTCTCCCTTGCGGCTCCGTTTCTAACACTGACTGCCCCCCCCCCCCCCCCCCCCCCCCCCCCCCCCCCCCCCCCCCCCCGCCAAAAAAAAAAGTTAAAGTTCTTTTGTTCATTACGCATGGGTTTTGTATGCTTTACCCCTTTCGGTGTGAATGAATAGATTAAAATTTCGCTTCCCCCAAATTACAACAAGAATATCGACTGCCAGAAATGAAATTCAATGGTTGACGTGTTAGCTTGGTATGTAAATTTCCAGAGCGCGCGCACGTACACACACACACACACACACACACACACACACACACACACACACACACACATAATTTGCATCCCATCCTCTTTCTCCTCATTTCTTCTGAGGGAAACCTTACCTGGGGGTCGTGTTAGACGCACATTTTACTATCACGATACTGCCATACAATGGCCCATAAAGAACCCAATCTCTTGAGATCTTCGAGGAACAGAAGAAAACAGCTGCACGTTGCAAGCTTGCGCGCCAACAGACACACATCCATACACAAAGCACATGTAGCAGCGCGCGCGCACGCGCGCATACACACACACACACACACACACACACACACACACACACACACACACACATGCACGCACGCACGCACACTCTATGTACACAACCTCCAAATAGGGTCCACCGACTATCCAAATCTGTTCTTAAGAATGCCGTAATATAAGGAAAGAATGCAAGGTTTAGGTATGATATTCTGAGACTAAATTTCACGAGCTTAGAACACAAGGACGTTCCAAGACGATTTGAAAAAGACTCTTTTTCTGCATTCAAAAACGGATTTTGTTTCGGATATCTATTTATGAAATGCTGAATTGCACATTCAGAATCAACAGTTATGAAGGACTACATTATTTTAAAATGTGGTTCGCATAGCAAAAATATGCCGGAGTCTACATAAAAAAAAACAAACAAAACGAAACAAAAAAAAAAAAAAAAAAAAAAAAAAAAAAAAAAAACGGGGGTTCCGGAAATAGCGAGTTAAAAAAAATCAAGTTTCCGGTTCCGGGTGCTTGACCAGTTGGAAAAAAACAACAATACTTTTTGGATTGGGAAAGTGCACACACACACACACACACACACACACACACACACACACACACACACACACACACACACACACACACGTTGCTGAGAACCGGACGTGGCGGTTGATTAGTCCCGTCTTTTGTCAAAATCCAAAAATAAAAGCAAATCAAAAACAAAAAACAAAACAAACAAACAAACAACACAAACAGCACACAACAAACATTCACAGTCATTCTCCTGTTGACAGCCATCTGGGAAATATCGCTTTTTCTTCTCACTTTTTATGTAGGTCAGTTGTGACGTTGGACACGGGTCTGTTTTGCATTCTGTATCAAAAATCATTATTAGTTTGCACTTTGTTTTTGTACTTGTACGTGCCTCTTTGTACTGTGGCCTGCCCCTCATCACACTGCAGTTAGGGGGGGTTTTTTTTCTTTCTCTATCCAATACCTTTGTTACAGTTCACAAAAGTATTGATTTTTTATCAGCTATAGGTCCGTTTATATGAAAAAACACAAAACCCGTAAATCAGGTGGTTGGGGCGTTTGGGCTGTACAGGTGGCGGTCGTGAATTTATAAGGTCGCACTTTTACGACCCGTAAAAAACCGTTTCCCTCCACCCAACTGTCAACGGGTGCTTGATTCAGTTCAGAAACTGTTAAAGCGACGGAGTGAGATAGTTATTGTGAATCTCTCCCATATGTCCTTGGGTTTGACACGGTGAACCTGTACCAGTAACCAGTTCTTCCGGTCATCAGGCTACGGGACATTAACCCTTAATCTTCAATTTATTTACAAGACTGTTATCATGCAGGTCCTAATGAAGCAAAGGGAGTGTGTTCATTTATAACATTTGCCTTGTGTCGATGAAGGCCCAAGGTTTAAACAACCGTAACGAAATATAGTGCAGTTAAATACTGAAGGTATCTAAGTATTGATATTATAACACAACGATAAATCATGCAGAGAATGCAATGTGAAGAATAGAGACTTCTGTACTTTGAAATTGGCTGAGAGAGGTAAGTTAAAAACTCAGCAAAGGTAAGAAAAATGCGCCAAAAAGGTGTGACTAAAACCGATGACGAAAAAAAACAGGAGAAAAGTTACCGCAACGAATGACAACACCAGTGAATACTATAACAAACATACAGTTAGATGGAAACAGATGGCAATTAGACGGATAGGCTACATGGCTGAGAAATCATTTTAGTGAAGTTTAAACTTGTCAGTTTTAATATTAGAGCAAAGAGCATTGTACGAGGAACATTGTGAATTAAATTTAACCGGGTATATGTTTCATACGCATGTACGCAACACACACACACACACACACACACACACACACACACACACACACACACACACACAAGGAAAGAAGTAGACAGATTTATGGCAAATGTAACAGCGGAAACCAAAGAAGGAAGTCCAATACGAAAATGATCTTCCATGAATTTGTGGGGTGGAAGGAACTCGAGGGAGTAGCGCTGCTAAGAAAAGCAATTATATGCTTGACCTAGAAACCCGTTAATTTAGGAGGAGTTGTCGAATTCAAAACGGGTTTTGATCTTCCTTCTTAGCAGATGCTGCTTGTTTCTTAGTAAGTTGAAAGAAGACGTACCCTCCTAACATGTTTCACAACATTGTAAAGTAAAAGATAAAATCAGCACAGGAGGAGACATTAACATTTCTGTTAAGGGAGTACAATAACTTCGTAGAACACATTCTCACTCTCTCTCCCCCTCTCTCTCTGTCTCACTCTCTCTGTCTCCCCCTCTCTCTCTCCACCTATGTTCTCTTCCCCCCTTCTCCTCTGTGCCTATTCCTCGTCCCACCTCCCCCCTCCCCCTCTTCCTTCATCTCCACCTACTCCTTTTTGCATCGCCTGTTCTCTCTTCTTCACTTGCCCCTTTCTCTTCTAACTTCCTTTCCTACCCTCCATCGCGTTTCCTCTCTCCCTCCCCTGCACCCCCTCCCCTCTTCTCCTACCTCAGTCAACCGTCCCTCCCCACTCCCCTTTCCCTCTGAACCGCTTCGAATCCCGACATTGCTTTGCTTCGCTATATAGTCGCTTTTTTTTTCGCATGAAAAATTCCAGCAATGCGACTATATAGCACCAACGTATTCATTTTTGATGTGCCCAGTATGCAGACGAGTCACCATGCTAAAGTTAGGGAAGATAAGACGCAAATTGAAGATTTGTACGTCTTCTCTCTCCTTCTCGCCCCCTTCTCTCCCCACCCAACCCCTGTGCATCCGACTCCCCTTCCTCATCCCTTCCACCGCTTCCCCCTCACTCTTTCATCGAAGCCCCGACCTTCTTTCCTCTCTTTCCCCCTTCACCGCCTGTCCTCCCTGCTCTCCGACACCCCCCCCCCCCCCCCCCTTCACTTCCTCCTATATCCTCGTAACTCTTTCCTCCACTATGTCCCCTGGCTCCTCCTGCCCTGACCCCCCCCCCCCCCCTCCCCCCCTTCTCTTACACCCGCTTCGCTTCGATTTGGACGTGCCTTTTTTCGATTCTCTAAGTTGTCGCATTTTTTATCTCATTGAAATGCTCGCAATGAGACTCTCTAGCACAATAGTGATTCATTCTTGATGTGCCCGGTATGCCAGTGAGTGCCCATGCCACAGTTGGAGAACTCTGGATCCGTGTAAGGAACAGCAAAGACAGGACACAGGCACACTACCCCCCCCCCCCCCCCCCCCACACACACACACACACACAGAGAGAGAGAGAGAGAGAGAGAGAGAGAGAGAGAGAGAGAGAGAGAGAGAGAGAGAGAGAGAGAGAGAGAGAGAACAGAGACACACACACACACACACACACACACACACACACACACACACACACATGCATTAAATGACATAATGATGAGGGTCCTACGTTTTGTTGACTTTTTTTCAGAGCTCAGATTACCTATAATCATGATAAACGTAAAGATACATAAATGAGCAATGCTACCATATAGTTTAACTGAAAGGGTTTAAGTGTGTAGGTGCCTGATGAACAAAAGCATAGCACACAGACAAGTCATCTCAGAAAATAATAAGTAATAATTAATTTACGATTTCCAGCCGATTTCTTTTCTCGGGGGGGGGGGGGGGGGGGGGGGGGGGTGACCAGCAGTCACCTCAAGTATCTCTTATGTTAAAAAAATCACACCAAACTTACACACTTGTTATATTGTCTGTAAAGGATGTGATACAATTCACACCAAACTTACACACTTGTTATATCATCGTCTGTACAGGATGTGATATAATCCACACCAAACTTACACACCTTTTACATCATATGTAAAGGATACGATATATTCCACATCAAACTTACACACTTGCTGTATTATCGTTAAAGGATAAAAGTGTTAGTAATAAATGTATGAGAAGACATCACACACACACACACACACACACACACACACACACACACACACACACACACACACACACACACACATCACCATCACCGTCAGCAGACTCAGAAACCGATCGATCTGTTAGGAAGGTGTTCTAAAATCAAAATCAATAGTCGCGATCAACTGGAGAAAAAAAAAAGCAAAAAAAAAAAAAAAAAAAAAAAAAAAAAGAAGAAGCTTGCCAGTTCAAAAAAATACACCCGAACACCGTGCACCTGCACATGAAAGAGCAAAAGAAAGAAAAAAAAAAAAAAACAAGCAAACAAAGGAAAGAAATGGAACCGGTCATGCAGTCTGTATGTAACTGTTTCATACACAGGATTAGGACACTCCAAGTACAAACAGTATGCAGGAGAACTGGCCCTACAAACCTCTCTGCAGAGATGCGGCTCTTCTCTCTGGAGGGCGATACTTGAAGTGGTCTGTCATCCATCCAGTGCACACATTATACACAAATCGCCGTTTCACAAACAGTACAGTAAACTGCTTCAACCCATCAATCAATGAATCATTTATTCGTGTTCTTCATAGCTCGGCCAACCATAGAGACTATTTAAGGACTTAAAAGGTGGAAACAGGAATGGTGGGTAGTAGTGAGGCAGAGAGAGAGAGAGAGAGAGAGAGAGAGAGAGAGAAGGTGGGTGGGATGAACACACCAGAACAATACATGCATATCAACAGCGAGGCCACCACATATCAACCAATGACGCACCGTAGTGTACAAACAGATTATGCAGAGCATCTTATAACATAAGAGTTGTCATTATCAATACGAAACGTAACCCGGCACACGATACAGTGCAAAAGAATGAACGTGCCAACACACGACAAAGAATAGCTGAAGATGGCTGTTCACACGCAATCTTCTGCGTACATAATTCTTTTCGTTGATGTGATGAGTTAGGCCCTACGATACCTTCCCACAGTTTATGAAAGTGTGCGTGAGTAGGAGGTATTCGCTATTGTTTTAAGTTTTACTGCTTGTTCATTTCTTTCCAACTGTTCTCTTCGTGCACGAACAGCTATGAATCCCTGTGTGGGTGTCCTGGTTCTGACTGGGGTGCACTCGCTGTGTTTCCCAGCACAACATGCTCTGAAGAGCGGGGGTTGATTCAGTGCACACGATTGTCGGTTTTATTAGATCAAGGACATGGAAAACGAAAAGGTACAGAAAACTGAAATCACAGATTTTCCGGCAAACGATGGCTGCTTAAAGGGTGCCGTTGGGTTGTGTTTTTGAGTCTTTGGCAGTGAGAATGGTTTATTAAGAATACCACAGGATCATGGAGTGTAGTATATCTCCGTTTGATGGTGTGGGAGCACCAACACAATAATATTAGACCTTTTTCGCCATCTGTTTGATTGCTTATTTGTTGGTTTGTTTTAATCTGCTTGGGACTTGTCGATTCTTTTGTGTTTTACACGCACACTTTTTAGAAGGTCTGCATTATTGAAAAAGAAATTTACGAACAATATGCAGGCTGTGTTTGTCAATCATGATTATGCAATAAGGTGTTTATTGTGATGAGAATATTGTTTGATGAATGGTATTTCTCTTCATTTTCTAATTATTTGTATTTTTCAATTGTTTTCTGTGTATACGCTATTTTTTTTTTTTTTTTTTTTTTGACTCGCATTTCTATTGTTGGCAAAGTTTTACTCTAAGTGGAAATTACACATGCACGCCCTTGGCATTAGGGTTGTTTAACTGTTGTCAATAAATCATTGTCATTCTCTGTCTGTCTGTCTGTCTGTCTGTCTGTCTGTCTGTCTGTCTGTCTCTCTCTCTCTCTCTCTTCTCTCTCTCTCTCTCTCTCTCTCTCTCTCTCTCTCTCTCAACGTCTTCCTCCTCACCTTCACGATGCGGTAGCCGTGATTCGGAGCTGGCCCTCTGCATGCCATGGTGGTGGTGGAGGTTATGGGGGTGGTTGGCGTGCGGGGCCTTACCCCCGGGCCGGCTGTAGTAGTAGGCGGGGGACGGGGTGGCGGCATAGATACCCCGGGGGGTGCCCAGCCACAGGGCCGTTGCTGCCCACCTTGGGTAGGCGGGGGTCCGGGGGTGGGAGTGGGGCCTCGTGGCCCAAAGAGGAGGGCTGGCTGTGGGAGGGGGTGGTGTGGGGAGTCAGCTGTTGGAACTTCTTTCTGTTCGCGCCTCTTCTTCCGCCGGCGTTTTCTATGGAGGAGACATTGGGATGGAGGGGATGCGATGGGGGGTTGGGGTTGGGGGGGGTAACAATTGTCAATATTGGTGACATGGTAAAACAAAAACAAAAACAAAACAAAACAAAAAAAAATCAACAAAAACAAAAAAAAAACCACACACACACACACACACACACACACACACACACACACACACACACACACACACACACACGCATACACGCACGCGCGCGCGCGCGCGCGCACACACACACACACACACTTGAAAAAAAAAAAAAAATTGATGACAACCATGCAAATATGGAAATTCAGACATACACACATACAACTTTAGAATATAATGGAATATTGCACTGATGATAAAGAAAAAAAACACACACCTGAAAAATCAGTTTCAATAGACAACCAAAATACACCCACCGTATAACCAGATAAACTAATGATCCACAGATAATCAAAAAACGGCTAGAAATGCAAAAAAAAAAAAAAAAAAAAAAAAAAATCCGTGTTTCTGTGTTCGAGGTCAGAACCAGGCAAACCAGCATTTGACACTTTTCCTGGCACATTAACAATTCCAACAAACATTTGTAGGATCCTGATTGAACAGACATATTTGTAACAAGATCCTGATTGAACAGACATATTTGTAACAAGATCCTGATTGAACAGACATATTTGTAACAAGATCCTGATTGAACAGACATATTTGTAACAAAATACCAATCAGTATAAACATTCAACACGTAACACACACACTAACAGCGTAAATGCGCATACGCACTAAGTTCAAATGAGGCAAATCGTCGAATGAAAATTCACCAGCTTCGCGTTTGTCAAAATATTTTGTCATTTGACTCGGAAATGTTCTTGTATGCATTGTGTGCCTACTGTATGCCTGATGGAAGAGTACTGCATGTAGTATTGGTTTGCTTGGACTTACGTGCCTGTAACTATTTCATTGTGGGAGGTAGATATTATTCGTGTTCGCTAGTTACAATCAAAACAAATTGCTTTCTTATTATATTGTATTGACCTTACCTTCCTTCAGGAAGTTCCAGCCACAGACATTCATAGGCTGATAACTTATGAGCATGAAGTGTGGAAGTACAGAAATTACGGGACTTCTCCATGATTAAGAAACCGTGTTTTTTTTTTCCAGTATTTTGTCAACCTTTTCTTTTAATCAGGATTCTGCAACTACTACTTACCAGCTGGACTAAAGCATTGCCTTGCTGTGTGCATTCTCCTCTCTCTTCCCTCTCCATCTCTCTCTGTA
>JADBJO010002306.1:225000-230000 GCA_016801955.1 Conus betulinus
AGGGATTTCTGCACATCTGTAAATGTACCTGAATGAGGTGTTACTTAACCCACGAAAGAAAAATTGCATGATTGTTCTTTTGGAACAGAGATAAAATAGCATAGGAATATGACACGACTGTCAATCTTCCTCGAAAACGTTTAGGAAATTAATTACCAGTTATGCTTTTCACAACGGCAAAGCTTCCTATCAAGAATAATGATTTTGTTGAAATACTGATATTACGTAACCTTTCCGTCATTCGCAAAAAAAAAAAAAAAATTCTTATACAGAACTCTGATTTTATTGAAATACTCACACTACTTATAATACCAATATTCGCAAAAAAAAAAAAAAAATCTCTGTTTAAATGAAAATACTCTAATTCAGAGAGATAATATAATTTTTTTTTCCGTAAATATAGTGACACCATATAGACCGATAATTAAGTCAGAATCTAACGAAACAAAAATATGTAAATCGCGAGAATACTTGAAACACCTTATGGTTCTCGGTTCTGTTCGTTCTTTAGTTGCAGAAAAAGCAGGTTAGGTGAAATATAAATCCAAGCCGTTAATTTCTTTCACCATGTGAAAATGGTATTCACAATCGAGACACCACAATGAGGGTTTCTTGTTAATCAAACGATTTCTACGGGGTGCTTTGATTACATACATGAGGTTCCAGACGGCAAAGAAAACAAGAGTAAATACATGGAAGTGGGGGGAAAAAAGAGCAAACCATTGCACCTCATTTTGGTGGAACTGCTATAACATACATATCCTATAACTGCCATAGATTGTGGCGGACTTCAGTTTCATATTACGCTTTGTTTTTTTGAGCAGATCACACACACACACACACACACACACACACACACACACTCACACACACACACACACGCTTCACCTGATAATCTTACTTGTTTAAAAAAAAGACTTCACAAAACAAAATCACACCCACATGACACACATATTTGAAATAAGTGGGTAGCGTGACGGGGGAGACAGGGATTCAAGGGAAGACGGGTGGGAGGGGGGAGGTGAAAGCCGGATATACCTCTGTCTGCAAGGCCATTACACAATATATGATGTATATGAAATGGATCCTAGGCTAAATACATGTGTGTGTGTGTGTGTGTGTGTGTGTGTGTGTGTGTGTGTGTGTGTGAGTGTCACGGGCGGACCAGTGTTTGAACTTATACACTGAGTTTTGATGGGCTGTTCGTCACAGAGGTTGACAGCAGCTTGCACATAGTATGTGGAGTGCAGAGGAGAGGGGGGTAGCTCCTCTGTCACATTCAGTTGTGCACCGCGCCCGTGTGGATCATGCATCCCCTCAGTAAAACCCTCACATAGGTGTAGTGTGAGAGGGAAGAGTTAGACCTGGATGAAGGGTGTGTGTGTGTGTGCTGTGCTGTCATTTTAATAACTGTGCAGGGAAGTGTCTTGCACGTGTTCTGTGCGTAGAGTGTGTTGTTAATGCTTAGCGTGGGTTGAATGTGAGTATGTGTTTTATGTAGGGTGGAGGGAGAACCTTCTTCGCTATGCCAGGGTTCGGCGCTCTCATTCTTTTTGCTTTTGCTTTTCCGGTAAGAGGCCACGTCCTCCGTTGGTAGCCATATTTGTTTTTTCCACTTCGTCGTGGAGAGTTGCGGAACCGGGCCGGAACCCTTCGCTGGGCGGAAGGCAGTCCGCTGAACTTGGGAAGGATCTCAATCCTTGGGCTACCAACAACATTCTTCCGAGTCGTCCCAGACTCTCACTTCCTTCGTTGGGGGTGGCGCATCTACTGGTGGGGCTTTGGGCTCTTCGCTGAGTGAAGCTTGCAGTAGTAGCTCTCTCTTTTGTCTTCACCCGCCGTTCTGGTAAATATATATATGTATAAATATGGTGGTGTATTCTCTTGGGTTGGAGAGCTTGTACGCCAAAATGGGATTGGTATTTATTCGGTCAATACGTATTTAAGTGGCATTGAGGTCGTTTATTTTAAGTTGGATGTTTAGTAATGGCTCTGTTTGGGGAGCTACTTGTAGACTTGACATATATATCTAGTTCTGTCTTGAAGTCGGTCATATTTTGGATAAATGTTGGAGTCGGGATATTCCGGAAGCGATACTTCAAGGATTTGAAGCAAATTGTTTATTTTATTTTATTTTTTTTTTTTTAAAAACATCAAGTCGGGTCCGGAACGGAACGAGTTGCCGCCGACTAACATTCAGTCGACTAGCGGAGAGATTTCCGATGTGGCGCTCCCGCATAGGTCCCGCTCCCTGTCTTGTTTGTTTGTCTCTGTCATTTTTTTTTTTTTAATTAGTTTTTTTATGCAAGTATGTTGTAAATAATATGGAAGAATGAATGAGTTTTATGAATTTCATCTGGCATTAATTCAAAATGTAATGTGAACTTCCCAAGTTTATTGTATTGTAATTTGTAATGTGAATGAGACGAAATTTAGAATTGTGGTAAAGGAAAACAATGAAATGAGGAAAACAACAAGATTGAAGAATAGATGAAAAAAAAAAGAAAACAAATTGTAAAAGTTTTGTTTTTCCTTTGAATGCTTTAAATTGTACGCACACGGTCCACACATGCCCTGCATTCACACACATAATCCACAAATATCATGATTATGCGGTGAGGGACTGACATCCGCCGTAGGGGCGTTTCTTTTTCGTTTCTTGGGGGAGACAGGTCACAGTTTCTGACGTTGGGCGACCTGGAGGATGGTCCCAGAGTGGGGGATACCGGAGCCGAGCCAGAGGAGTGCTGGAGGAGTCTGGCGCAAGGAGGAATCTTCTAGACGCCAGTGAAGAGAACAGCCAGTCTTGCTCCAGAGATCCAGTCAGCGGGACAGTCGTCAACTCAGTTATGTGGCAAGTGTGTGTGGTGTATGGGCTGTGGATTTGTGTGCGTGCGCTAGTGTGATCTAATGTATATTGTTATGCCCCCTGTTTTGTTGTATTAGTTTGTTTTCTCCCCCTTCCTCTTCTATTTGTTGGGGGTAGCTTTAGTTGGTGATAGGTTGGGTGGCAGTGGGATCCGGGTGGTGGTGTTTTTTTTTTAGGGCTCCCCTCTATCGGGTTATTTTGTCCCTTAGCGATAGTTAGCTCCTGATAGGATCTGCACTCTTCTTTTTTTTTTTTTTTCCTTTGAAGTTATTCTTTTTCCTGTCTTTCCTCCCTCTCTTTTTGATAGGTGCCCCATTCCATAAATGGAGTGTATGTGTGAGTGATTGGGATGCTTGATATGTTTGGGTAAATTTGTATATCTAAAATTTAATAAATATTGTTTGTTCCGTACCTCCTGGAGTGGTCTGGAGATAGTGAGTGGTTTAGTTGTGGGAGGAGCATTGGCAGGACAACAGACAGACAGACAGCGACACGCTGGAAACAGGGGTGGGGTCTGCAGTAGGGGGATTCAAGGCAGATGATCTTTTGTTCTACCCCAGGCCCAATCAAGTTACACTGTCTTCGCCCCCGCCCCGTCCCTTTGTGCCACTGGACCAAAAAAGGCCCCCCCCCGCCCAAAATGGCCCCCCCCCCCCCCCCCCCCCCCCCCCCCGTACCTGACCCCCTATCCCTCCTCGCCCTTCATTCCCTCTCTCCCCTACCGGTCGCAACTGGTGGTGCGTGCCTTTTTTCTCTCCCTCTTACTGTGTTTCTGTCTGCTTGTCTAGCTGTTGTCACACCCACCACACCCCACAACAAACCACACACACACACACACACACACACACACCCACTCCCCCGTAAGATAGATAGAGCGAGAAGCCCCCCCCCCCCCAACCCCAGGAGGGGCGTCGACACAGAGAGAGAGACAGAGACACAGACCGTAAAAACAGAGAGAGAGAACCCCCCCCACCAGACCCACCCCCCCACCCCCCCCCCCCTGTGTATGAGCCCGCTCCCCCCCCCCCCCCTTGTTGTATAATTTGTACACCCCAACCCCCCCCCGTCTCTCTACCCCTCCACTCACTCTTTGAATGTCTGTCCCTCTTCCTCACCCTTCTCGTCTCTTTCCTCTCTCCCCCCCCCCCCCCCCCCCCCTCCCCCCCCCCCCCCCCCCCCACCCCCCCCCCCCCCCCCCCCCCCCCCTTGTGGCGTGCTTGCGTTTGTGTGTGTGCGGCGCACCGCGTGTGTGTGAGAGAAGAGAATATGCCATAAAATTGTTTTATCCCCCCCTATAAGCCATGCACATCATCGAACAGACAAGAAACAAACCAAAGGAACAAACAAAAAGCCAAAAGAAAAGCAAAAAGCAAAAACAAAAAAAAAGAAGAACAAAAATCCCCCCTTCCCATTCCCTCTCTCCCCCTACCTGCGCACTGTGTGTGCTCGTGCCTTTTTTCCTCTCCTCTTACTGCCCCCCCCCCCACCCCCCCCCCCCCCCCCGTTACCTGTCAAACTGTCTCCTCGCCCTTCATTCCCTCTCTCCCCTACCTGCGCACTGTGTGTGCGTGCCTTTTCTCTCCCTCTTACTGTGTTTCTGTCTGTCTGTTAGCTGTGTCACACACACACACACACACACACACACACACACACACACACACACACACACACACTCACGGAGAGATAGATAGAGAGAGAGAGAGTGAGAGAGAGGGGGGGGACACAGAGAGAGAGAGACAGAGACACAGACAGGAAAACAGAGAGAGAGAGAGAGAGAGAGAGAGAGAGAGACGGAACAGACAGACAGACTGTGTATGAGAGCATGTTTATATGTGTGTGTATGTGTGTATATTTGTATAATGTTTGTGCGTCTCTCTCACTCACTCACTCTTTGTATGTCTGTCTGTCTTCCTCACCCTCTCTCTCTCTCTTTCTCTCTCAGTGTGTGTGTGTGTGTGTGTGTGTGTGTGTGTGTGTGTGTGTGTGTGTGTGTGTGTATGTGTGTGTGCGTGCGTGCGTGCGTTTGTGTGTGTGCGCGCGCGCGCGCGTGTGTGTGAGAGAGAGAATAATGCCAATAAAAATTGTTTTATTCATATTTCTATAAGCCATGCAATAAATCGAAACAGACAAG
>JADBJO010002306.1:237500-260000 GCA_016801955.1 Conus betulinus
GTTCACGTGAGCTGTCTTTTCCAATTTGCTTTGTAAACCTTGTAAACTTTTGTGTCAGTGTCAGTCACAGACAGTAGCATTGTGCAAAGCTTTCTTGATTGTTTTTGAACTGATCTGTTTAAAATTCAGTATCAAGTTGTTCCAATGAGCACTTATGGTTTTCCGCAAACATGTGGACTGCAGTGGCTCATATCACCAAAGCACCCTGTATAAGGGGTTCTCCCTTCTATTTTTCATATTTGATCGACTTAAAAATGAATAACTAAGTATGGTTTGACCATCCTGTTTGCTTTTGAAACTGATCTTATTTATGTTTTTTATTGCATTTATACTTACTGTTGTAAAAAAAAAAAAGATCCACTATTCTTTTTATATGTCCATACAGGAAAGTGTTACAACTGACCCTTGTCCATTGTTTCAAGAATTAAATGAACAAAAGATACACTGACTGCTTGTGCATGCTTACCTTTTCTTTGAAATGAGCAGGCGGACTTGTTTTATGTTCCTTAGCAGCTGTAGTGGATGTTTACATAATACACCATAATGTACAAACAGGAGCTGGTGTCAGACGTGATGACGGACATGAAAACTCTACCTCATTCTTCACTTACAAACTGACAGAACTGCTGACTTTTAACATCATCTTAGTAATATCATCCAGTGTTCCAGAAAGCCCCAGTTTCACAACCCTTGGTCTGGCATTACTGTACCGTTACAGACATTTTTCATGTCCAGCAACACAACTGATTTATCACTGGGTGATATGATATTTTTCATGTCATCAGAAAAAGTATATAATACAGGTTATCTTTTTCATTCTATTTTCATGCATGTGAAAGATGTAACTTTCAAGAATTACAGAAATTTTTACCCGTTTCAAGTTTTGAAATTCTGTTACCCAAGTCCCATTTCTTGCACGACCTTTTGTCACCGGCTCATCTAAAAGATTATCCCTTGACAAGAAACTTGAAATGACTGTGTATAAATGATGTCAAATGTATGGGACACAAAGCATTCCAAAAACGCTATTGTGAAATTCTTTCCTTAGGTCTGCTGTCTCTGGCCTCTATCTACTGCCTGCCTTCCTTGCACTCAGTTTCATTTACTTACGTTTCGTAGGAATATATTACTTTCCAGGTAAAGTAATGCTTAATATGTTCTGCAAATTTCCCAGCTGTCGGTAACAATAATTGTTGAAGTTACCACTCAAAAATCTCTCTTTTTTTTTTTTCCCCGCACAATAAACAAACAAATGAAATTCTATATAATCGTGGTTGCAATTCCATTATTGCATAATGCATTTACGTCTTAATATATCGATGAGCATTTCAGTTTTATTCAAACTGATCTTGTTGGCTTGGACACCTTCCAATATTGTTAATCACCAACATTTTCATTTCTACTCTTGTAAAAGGATGGGAGGGCAGGGACAAGGGATGCCTTGTAGTTATATATACAATCTTAAAGGCAAAATATAAAGTGCAGAATGTAGCTTCAGATAGAAACCCTTTTTGCTTCCGAAATGAGAGGAAATACTTGAGAAGATAAAGGAATAAACGAACTCAGTTCAGTGTCCCACCATGGAGACGCAAAAGATTTAAATGGACGATTGGAAAGTTAATACTAGCTTGAATCAGAGAGACAGAGAGAGAGAGAGAAGAGAGGAGAGAGAGGAGGAGAGAGAGAGAGAGAGAAGAGAGAGGGAGAGAGAGAGACGGAGAGAGACAAGAGGGAGAGAGAGGCCTTGTAGTTCAGAGGAAGAGAGAGAGAGAGAAGAGAGGAGAGGATGGAGAGAGAGAGAGAGAGAGAGAGAGGAGAGAGAGTGAGAGAGAGGAGAGAGAGGGAGAGAGAGAGAGAGATGAGACTTTTTGAGAGAGAGACGATGAGAGAGAGCGGAGACAGAGCGAGAGGGCACAGAAGGAGAACGAATAGATAACAATAACAACAGCGAAACAGCAGTTCGTGAAGAGAAGGATCCAGACCATGGAGGAAGAAAGAGATAAAGAGAAGAAGAGAGAGATAACAGAAAGGACAGACGAGAGAGATAGAGAGGATGGGGGATACCTTCTACAGACAACAGACAGAGAAGACAGAGAGAGAGATTGAGAGAGGGGAGAGGAGAGAGAGAGAGAGAGAGTGAGAGAGACAGAGAGTATAAAAACGAACAAAGGAAATCTGGGGAGACCTGAGACGACAGAGAGAGAGAGAAGAGAAGAGAGAGGAGAGAGAAGAGAGAGAGAGAGGAGATGAGAGAGAGAGAGAGAGAGAGAGATCAGAGAAAGAGAGAGACAGAGCAGAGAGAGAGAGGAGACCACAGACAGAGTCAGACGTAGGAGAAAATCCATCCTTAAAAAAAAGAAAAGAAAAAAAAAAAAGAAGCACCACCAACGAATGGAATGACATGCCAGAGACATCATCACCAGCGACCGACCTTCTACAGGTTCGGCCCCTCTGTGAATAATATGTGACGCTGTCAGACTAGATTAATTGTTCTGAGGGGTATGCCATACATTTGCCTAGTCTAGTGTTCTGAAAACACGGCTGTTGAATGTATAAGAAAACGAACAAGAAAATCTGGGGAAGTGAACCACAGCAACGCGCTCTCCGCAATCAACGCGACCTTAATATTACAGAGGGAACTGTTGTTAAAGAACAGTGATGCTGTACACTACAGCACATCACATCAGAACACTATACATGGCAGCACAACACTGCACACCACACCACAAGACAACACCGCTTGGTACAGCACAGCACAGTGCGTTACTACAGGACATGGTGAATTGTGAGTCATACAGCACAACACTACGTAACACTGCATCACTATAAAACAAAACAGAACAGAAAACAACACAACATCCACTTTCTTGTAAGCACTCGGGTATAGATGGCAACAGGGACACGGGAAAGTGAAAACTAGGTGATCGACTTACACTCAAACCCCATAGAGGTTCGTGATTCAGGTTTCAACGAAGCAGCAACAAAATCCTACTGAGGATGCAGCCGACAGTGCTGTCACCCTCCTCGCCTCCCGCCCCCCCCCCCCCCCCCCCACTCCATCCCCCCAATCCCCAACCTTCCCTGCCCTCAGCCAAACGACAGGAAGGTACACACTTCCTCTGAACAGCCTCTTCAAACAACGAAGTCTTTGATAAACGAGTTCTGACTAGGGGACCCCCTCACATAAAAAAAAAGACTAGCTTGTTCTGTCCTTTCTCTCCTTTGCACGCGGCTGATTGCTTTCAAAAGAGCCACCATACTGGTTTAGTCCTTGGAGTCCCTGTGAGAAGAAGTGCCCCCCAAATCCAATTTACATTCCTTCCACCATTCTTCACCCCACTCACCCCCCCTCCATCCCCCTTCTCTCTCTCCTCTCTCTTAGTCATGAGCTTTTCTTCTCAGTGGTGGCTTTTTCTTGCATATTTGTTACTTTTTTTTCAGTCAGTCGTGATTTAAAAATTCATTCGTGGAAATGTGCAGGTGAACTTTGCACGCGGTTCAATTTGAATACAGTGAAACGACAATTTTACACTCGCTATTTGACAGTTGGAAGATCTTGAGAACTTTTGCATTCCCAATCTTTTTCGTACACGCACAGAGCTCGTTTGTACGACCCAACTGTTTTTCTATCTACGTGTATAAACAGGCCTATCGAGGCAACTAGATGCCAAAAGAAAGGGTTGTTGTTGGATTAGACTGAAACAAACAAACAAACAAAAACACAACATTTTTCGAAACAGCTAATCATCTTATTGACTATGCAATAAAATGTTATTTTACTTGAAAACTTTTTTTTTGTAAAGTTCAGAATGATAATTGTATGCAGTGAAGGGTTATTATTGAATGCACTTCAGTAACCCGATCATATTAACTCCGTTCGCTAATCTCTACTGTTCACGCAATGGTTGAGTTTCTGTTGGTCAAATGATGATCAAACCAGTGTCTAAAGCAACAAGAAAATTCAAATGAAATCAACATTTATTCAAAATTGAATCTTGATCTCCACATCTTAAGTCAAACATACATCTGAAAGCTACAGCTTAAGTATCACAAAGGCTTTAATGTTTTGCTATGTGCTTTTTATTTGTTTACTTTTCATTATATGTCATTGTCTCAACTCAGTGAACTCCAAGGTATGAGAACATTAACATCCTTGCACGATTTTAACTTTGCATTTTCATGGTCCATACATCTCAATCAATCCAACATAATGCTCACATTTCCTCATTATTTATCGCATTACATCCGACACCCACCGCCCATCTTAAAGTATTGTCGTTCCGGCGACTGTGTAGAATAAAATAACTCCTCCCTACCCCCAATCTGGAGAGGTAGTCTCCGTCTGTTCTATCTCTTCGATGGGTATGGACATTAACCCGAAATGTAACTCGCTAACTGAATTTTATGCAGTCGCGTTCATTTGGTCTTGTATTGCGCAGCGTGCGTTTTTTGTCTTACGCTTACTGAAGTTAAGTTAGTTTACTTTGCCATCCACGTTTCGCGAACAACATGGTTTGAAGGGGACACGGAAGAAACCTTTCAACGGGATCATCTCACAGTAATAAGGACACAAAAATAGATATAAGCAATCACTTACCCGCAACAGAGGCAGACGAGGACGGCTATGATGGCGACGAGGACAACGACACCAGCTATACTTCCACCGATGATGGCGGCGAGCTCGGCATCGACCGCCATCTTGAAACGAACTGTCGTCTGCTAGTCCTGAATGTCGTCTGCTCCTCTGTCAGAAAGCACAGGAAAGGAAGAGTTTAGCCAAAGGAACAGTCCATGTTGAAAAAAGACCTAGCGTGGTTCGTAAGTGAATGTAAAATGCGTAGAATGCTTTTTTGTGTGTTTGCGTGTACACAGGCTCGTAGGGAAAGAAAGAAAGGGGAGAGCATCTGCTAATAGTAGTACAGTTTTTTTTCTCTCACAGATGGTAAGCCTTTTGTACGGAAGAAAGCGATGCATTACGAAATATTGCAAGAAATTATCTTTTTGTATTCTGCGATCTATATGCTACATTACAACAGTTTCTAAACACACAGGTGAGCAAATTAAGGTCAGCATTGTTTGTTTACATACTCTAGTCCAGAAGAAATAATTGAATATAATGGAACGAAAAGAGACAGATGATAGATAATGTTTCTCTCTCTCATTAGGGTTACATAAAAATCATGGCACTGCACCGACACAATGTGGGCCATCGTCAAGACTGATCACGCCCTTTACGCAAGAACAACGCAACCTGAATAGAAAGAGCGGTCCACCCTTGTCACCTTTTCAGACAAAACGTGCTGCTGCGACAGAGTGCGTTTCGTTCTGTTCCCGTCATAAGACGGATCACATCATATCGATCGTATCATGGTTCAGACCAACTGGTGACAGGACAGACAAGTGGGGATTGTCTCTGCCTCTTCCCTTCCTCCCCAACAACACACACACACACACACACACACACACATCCCCTGGCCCATCCCCCTCCCCTCCCTCAACTCCTTTTCCCAATCTCACAGCTTCCTTCCAAGTGAGGAGAGACTCACTCATTCTTCCTCCACCCTTCTTGCACATTCCGTTCACCATTCTGTTTATCCACGTCTCCACAAAATGTGTGTGTGTGTGTGTGTGTGTGTGTGCACGCGCGCGCGCTCCTTTGTGCATGCTTGTGTATGTGTGTGTGCTGACAGTTCCAAGGAACGGAGGGACGAGAGGACAGCTGGGGAGGGGACAATGAAGGTGAACGTGAACTATGTAGGTGCCAGCTGGAGACGTGGGGGGAAACACGACCCTGTTCTCAGGTGCTAGCGTCAGGCGGCGCGACAGCCCGTATTGTGGCCTGGAAACACTATCTCTTTTTCCTCCACCTCCACGCTCCACCCCCTCCCCCCTCCCTCTGCTCCCCCCTCCCCTTCCCTTCCTCTCTGTTCACGCCCCTCCCCAACACTGCCCCCCCCCCTCCCCTTCACACCACCCTGGCTCCTGATTCACCTCGTCTCCCCTCAGTTCAACCTGTATCCATTTCTGAACGTCCATGTGTCTGTCCGTCTATCTGTCTGTTGTTTCTCATCTCCATCACGCGCACACGCGCGTGAGCATACAATCACATACACCTACATATACTACGTGTGCACATACCACACACACACACACACACACACACACATTCTCTGTCTGTCTGTCTGTCTCTTCTTATCTGTTTTATACACACTGTGTGTGTGTGTGTGTGTGTGTGTGTGTGTGTGTGTGTGTGTGTGCGCGCGCGCGCGCGCGTGTGTACACAAATTCTTTATAATTAGTATTGTCATTGTTCCGTGACAGAAAGTCCTGATGTCATATGCACTAGTGCGCGTGCGCGCGCGCGCGCACACACACACACACACACACACACACACAGAGGAGTTTGCCGAATGTTCTCAAGTGCTTTTATACAAATTAACGATCATTTTGCTGATGTTGAGATTAGTTCTTTGGATCCTTCAAATGTGCGGACCCAGGCATCACTGGTGGAGGTAGCCGGACTTGGATGCTGAAAGAGGGAGAACAGCTGGGAAGCGATTTCCATGTCCAGGTGGGTAGTAACAAGTGCATATCAAACTGCCAGTCCGGGTTGAGGAAGGCATCTGGCCTCAGCCAACGGCTATTCGGTGAGTTCTCCAGTGGGCTTAAGGAGAGGCAATCGTGCGCAACCGTCGCGGTTCAGTGACCGTCGGCCTGCAGGTAGGTCACGATGACCAGCTTTGCTTGACCTGAGAGATGAACATCTTCGGAAGAGCTCTAATCTGTCAGGTGGTTTGCACCGTGTTGGCTATGGATCGAAGTAAAGACTTGAAGCTTCAGTCCGAACTTGTTGGAAGGTCTGGGCTGCTGGTACAATGTGTAGTTTCAGAGAACTGGACATGAGTCAGAATTGGATGTTATGCATTAATCACACTGTACCCAACTCTTTGTTGTGCATGCGTACTCCCCCCCCCCCCCTCCCCTCCACCCTTAGATGACTGAAGTGGTCCTCGTTGATACGACGGACGAACAACAACAAAGAAGTGCACTAGTGATGTCATTGGTGGAACCAAATTAACTCGGAGATTCATTGGTTGAATCTCACCGTTGTTGGTGATGGTCGGTGGAGGGTGTGTGTGTGTGTGTAAGAATGTGACCAGATATTCTATTGGTTGAATTAAAATAATTCGGTGATCCATTGGTTTAAGTTGTTGTGATGTGTGCGTGCCAGTGATTCCATTGGTTGAACCCGTATTATCCGGATTCTCTTTGTTTGAGAGTGTTTATAAGACGCTCGGACAACCACTGAACTCATCCTGTCTTGCTGAGGGCTCGGAAGACTACACAGAGGTGAAGTCAAGGCCAACAGACTTGTGAACCAGAGGTTTGCTGTCGCCTTGGAGCTGACTGGTAAGTTCTGAATGTTTCTTTTCTCGTGTTTATATGTGTGTAACCAGAATATTACAATCTTGCCTTCCTGCTTAATCAAGAGTAACTAAAGAAAGGGATGCAATTATTGGATAATCGTATGATGTTTTAACTATTGTATGATACAGATACCCAGGGAGCTCTCTAGATATACAATGATTAAGGACAGGGAATCATGGCCAAAGTTTATGTCCTGACGACACAAGCTTAAACAGCTGTTGATGACTGCTATTATCTTATGTGTTTGAAGTGCAACACAAAGTCTTTATTGTATATTTCTTGATAATGATGTGAGGAGTCCAACTTCAGGGCTCGTTTTCCTAACACATTTTTTTTCTCTCTTGCGATCTATTGTCCCTATACACCTCTGAGAAATCTGACAGTTACAACACAGAGTTTCTGCTTGGATTGCTGGTCACTGGGCATTCGAGGGAGTCAGATGGCTGAATAGCTGACTTAAGAACATCTCTGATGGAGAACTGTGCCCGGTTGAAACTTTCCCATGTGTGTAAATAAAACAAATGTTTCCTGTGATCATTACAAAGAACGTGCACAGGATTTGGAGTGTTGTTGTTGGTGGTGGTGATTTTGGGTTTAAGTTTGTTTTATTTACATGTGTAAGATTGTCCATCTAGAGTTTGTATATACGTGTACTGGATTCGTTTTGAGTCTATGTTACAGAGTATTGCGCTGTGTGAAAGTGATTATTACCGTTATCTTAAAATCACTGTAAATTACACGGCATTGCATTGTAACATTTTGTTTGATTTTGCATTTAACATTTTGTTTGATTTTGTTTGCTGCTTTTTTTTTTTTTTGTTCAGTACTTTGATTAGTTTTGATCATTTGTTGGTTTACTCTCCTTTTCCTGTGTGCAAACGTAAAAAAGCAAAAAAAAAAAAAAACAAACAAACAACTCCAAAAAACAACAGAGAACTGCACAGATTCCCTATTTTTTCACACCAATTTGAAATGAATAGTTCGGACTTGTGTCAAAAAACTCTGAGATGACTGGAACACGTAAATAGATAACAAATCCATCCAGACCTTATCTGCCAGTGGTGGCCATTGGAAAAACTGTTCTCATTAACGCCACTCTTTTTACCCCCTACTCATAGCCTTTGAAAGGGGTAGATGCATTCCATGTGGCGCGCCTCTCACTACAGAACATGTTCTTGTAATCTTGAGACATGTCTGAAACATTTGCAGCAGACTCCATTAAAACTTTGCCCAGAGACGTTCCACTGGGGGTGACCATCAAAACCTTGGTCAGAGATGTTTCACCAGGTGTAATTTTTGGTCTTGGAAAGAGTTGAACATTTTTTCATCTGATCTAAGACTTACGGCACTAGGTTGTTGTTAGGGTGTTTAGAGCTATTTTTGCTTGTTTTAAAAAAAAATCGGTTTATTCATTCAGTAAACACCTGTGTGAGGAATTGACTGACGAAATGACAGCTCTGATATGGTTCATCGTAAGCGGCTGGACAAGGAACAAAATACAGTGAAATGTCTATAGTCCGTATTCAAAACTCGCATTCGTAGTGATGGACACCATTTCACCAGGAGTGTAGAGTTTCATTGTTATATCGGACCTGAATTTCGATATGACGTTGAGCTTGTCTTTTCTGATGATTGAGCGGGCCAGAAGTAAACGCTTGATGTTTATGTCTGTTTCACCCCCCCCCCCCCACCCCCACCCCCAAACAGCTTTTTATGGGAGCATAGGTGCGGCAAAAGGTGATAACAGCTGGTTTAATAGCTGCTTTCCTGTTATCCTTGAGAAACGCATGGAAATAGACAGTTTAGTCGCTGTTATCCCTAAGGATCCGTGAGGCTTTTCTTTACATTGCAGTCGATGTGATCACAAATAGTTTCCCTATTTTCTTTAAGATGATTGTTTCTCCTGTTTTTCCACGGGATCATAATCGTTTTCCCTACTTTCTTTAGGATAATTACCTTTATCCCCGGGTTTCTTTCCTATGGAAAACGGGCATTGTCTCAAAGAAAACGGCAATAACTTGGAAATTGGTTAGGACCGCATACACTTTAACGTCATTGGTAATTAGTACGCGAATAGTGAGTTTGAATGGGGGATACAGTTTTGATTTTTTTCCCCACAGTTTCACTGTGGGGCCTACATACCTTTTGTATGTCATTTTGTTGGCTGTCTTTTTTGTATCTGTAGATTTCTGGGCCATTTTATCCCAGTTAGTAATTTTGTTTCTCTGTGGGCCTTATGAACCTTCTGAATGTCATTTTGTTGGCTGTCTTTTTGTATCTATAGATCACTGGGCCGATTTGTCCCCAGTTACTTTTTTTCTGTCTTGTTTTGTGCAGATTGATTCTGGGGCTAATTAGCCTCCTATAAGTTTGTCGGTGATCCTGTCTGAATGTCGTTTGTTTTACTGTTCTGTAGACATTATCATTTCCCCTGCCTACCCTTCCGTCCCCTTCCCCCTTCACCTTCGGTCATTGTCTTTCCTCGTCTTATTCTGACTTCAGAATTTCATTACTTACTTTAGGAAGAATCTGGTATGTGCTGTAGGAATATAAAAGCATGACCACAGCAGCTCGCTAAAAGGTACATGTTAAACAAAATCGCATGCACACAGAGACGTATTGTCACATGCACTTACACATACAGAGGCGCACGCACGCACACACACACACACACACACACACACACGCACGCACACACGAGTAGGTGTACTGATATTTCATTATTATATCAATTATCACATTAGGGTAAGAACTATATAATAATTATTGCATTTTTCGTTTCTTTTCCTTTTTAGTGAAGGAAGGGACACACACACACACACACACACACACACACACACACACATACACGCGCGCGCGCGCGCACGCGCGCGCGACACATGCACGTACAACCCTTCCATAAAGCTTGTTTTTAAAACATCAATAAAGATAACTTTAACTCGACTTGTCTGTCTGTCTGAACAGCTCTTCTGGCTCGAAGAAATTCCTACTCCTCTACCGACGCATTAATCAATACAAGATAAGCCTAGCTTACATTGGACCATACGTCTGGAAATCGCTTATACCGAGTCTAAAAGTACGAATACGTTAAAACTGTTTAAGAAACATTTACATAAGTATTTCATGCGTCAACAGCGTTATCATTCGACTAAAATCATTAACGTCCATTCGCAACTTCTGTCAACAATACATTGAATACACCGTTTTTAACATGTAATCTATTCCATTAAATCGCTCATCTCCACTCCCAATGTCTACCATCCCTCTTCCCCTCCCCCTACCTACCATCCTCTCTCCCTCTTCCTCTCTCTCTCTCTCTCTCTCTCTGTGTTTTTTGTTTGTTTGTGTTGGTTCCTTCTGTTTGATTACCCACAATGGCATTTACGTGTTCATGAATAGTTTGCTTGTCATTGTAGAATAATGTATGCATGACAAGGACAGATTGTAAGACTAGGCCTTGGCCTAAAATCTTGATCCATGGGTATTGAAGATCAATCAATCAGTCAATCAATTTCTCTCTCTCTCTCTCTTTGTGAGGCACTCGTACGCGCGCGCGCGCACGCACACACACACACACACACACACACACACACACACACACACACACACACACATTCATGCACAATTCAGTGTTCAAGCCAGGACACAAAGCCACATGCGCACATTCTGTTTCCAGTGGGTTCACCAAGGAAGCAGTTCCTCAAATGATTTCAAACTGAGAATACGTCTCTGTTATCGCCCACGGCTTCAATATTTGATTTAGCGGTATGCGAGAGAGGGAAGAGAGACATAGCGTGCGTATGTGCGTGCGCTGATGTGCGTGCGTGCGTGTGTGTGTGTGTGTGTGTGTGTGTGTGTGTGTGTGTGTGTGTGCATGTCCTGATGTTACCTTCTCTGTAATAAATCTGTAGTGATGTATATTGTAACAGCTGATATACAAACAGAACTGACGATACAGAATGGATCTGAAGATTGCCTTGGTTCTGCTGGTGGCACTAATGTGTGTGCCAAGCGGTGAGTGCTCTGTATGTGTGTGTGTGTGTGTGTGTGTGTGCGCGCGCGCGTGCGTGCGTGTGTGTGTGTGTGTGTGTGTGTGTGTGTGTGTGTGTAATATTGTTCTGATGTAAGGAGGTAATTATGTATCTTATTGCTCTTTATTCTAAATTGAATCACTGATGCAACTTATGATCTCTACGGTTTAGCTGGCTTTTATTGCAACCTCCATTTTCAAGTGGGTAGGTGGTTTATCTGTCAACGTCTTTACATACGTAATAGTGTATATGCGTTATCCTTAATACAGAAGAAAGCATTATCAGTGTGGTCTTAACATATCTATCCCTATATTTCTTAATGTATTTTAGCTTGTTATTTTACTTTCATTTACATCAAGTATGCCAGGGTGTTTATGCATGCTTTGTAAAAGTTCAGTTCCCTCAAACACAAACAGAGACACACACACACACACACACACACACACACACACACACACATACGCGCGCGCGCGCGAGCGCTCTTTATCCCTTCCATCATCCCAGTACTTCACTTGCTGTGATACAAATCCTTGCAGCTTTGTTTCTTCCGTTTTCCTCTTCTAACCACTCCCATCCCTTTTCTTCACCCCCATCCCCTTCTCCATCACCCTTTCACTCCCCAATCTCACTTCATCCCACTTTCTTCCCGACCTTTCTCCAACTCGCAACTCCAGCCCTCTCCTCCTGTGCCTTTACACTTTGCTCTGTCAGCAGTTGATTCTGCATCTTTAGATCATGCTCTGTTAGCTGCATATTTGATTATCTTTGCGTCTTTTAGACTGAGACTTTGTCAGTTGCTGGTACTACATCCATAGCGAAGTCATCATCATTATCTTTGTTTACAATAGATCTGACGAGTGTCACGATTTCAATTTGTGAATTAACTGAGTGTGTTTTGACGACCTCACCTTTCCATCAATGTTATAAAGAACATTATGAATAATGTAGTGCGGTTAAAGTCGGCGTGTGTGTGCGTGTGTGTGTGTGTGTGTTTATGTGTGTGTGTGTGTGTGTGTGTGTGTGTGTGTGTGTGTGTGTGTGAGAGAGAGAGAGAGAGAGGGTGAGGGTACATGCATGCAAAGTTTTGACTGTCATGTGATACTGATGATGATAACGACGATGGTAATGAAGACTGTGAAAATGACATAATGTCGATAATATGGTACCTTTTTCTCTTACAGGCTGGAGCTACGTGAGAGACAGAGAGGTAGAGGCTGAAAAGGAATTCTACGAGTATGATGACGGCAGGTTCTGGCCCCGACCTCCCTTCGTCCCGATTCCTCGTTTTTACAGTGCCAAGGTACCTGATCGTCCTACGCGTCATACGCTTTACGTATTTGATCCTAACACGGTGTAAAAGGCTTTGACACACCAAAGTGCTCGATGCTCACAGGGTTTAACAGACTTGAGAATTCCCCATGTGCCTGACCCTGAGAAATGTTTACAGGCTTTGATACCACTGAGAGCCCTTCATCTACTTATAGTTTTTTCTCGTTTTAACATCGCCTACATATCTGATCCAGGCAAAGGTTTTCAGGCTTCATCACCACCCCTTTACTCGATCCTACCAAGTTTTGACACACTATAACATCATCTAGGAACCTGATCCAAACAGGTTTTTAACAGCTGTGTCATCCCCAGGTTAACTGATTCTAATTATGTTTCAATGGGCTGTAACATCGTTAAAGCCACTAGATCCTGACAAGGTTGGAACCGGCTTCTACGTTACTCAGCTGATTCGATCTTAACGACGTTTTACTTCTTTTAACATCATCCAGGTACTTGATCCTTGTACTGTGTTACATGTATTACATCACCTACCGCTCCTCCGAGCCAGGGAACGATTAAGGAAAGAACATACTATAAAGAAAAAATGCATGAACATGAAAAATCCCGCTTAGGGAGACGGCCATCTGTTATTGGCAGAAATCAACAACGCACGACAACAGCGACATTGTACACAGAAAACCCACCTGGGGAAAAAAAAAAACCAAATGTCTTTTGCTGTAAACAACAACACACAACTATGATATCTTGGAGTTCTCCCATCTTCAGTATTAGTTCTCCATTGGTTCGTTTTTCTGCAGTCCTCTTTGGTTTAAGATCAAATCTGCACCAAATTTATGCTGTTTTTTTTGTTTTTTCTTTCGTTGTGTGTGTGTGTGTGTGTGTGTGTGTGTGTGTGTGTGTGTGTGTGTTTTAGAGAGAGAGAGAGAGAGAGAGAGAGAGAGAGAGAGAGAGAGAGAGAGAGAGAGGGAGGGGCAGACTGACAGACAATGAAGACTTATGACTCGGCTGTTTTATTCATAAAGGCCTTAGCCCCCTAAGAATAAATTACACATCGTAATTCATGTCAAAAAGCGACACAGTTCTTGATTCTACATACACAGGGAATGCTTTACATTTAGAGAATTAGCTAAACGTCTAACAGTAAGTCCACTTTGATTGTGACAAGATTAATGAGAAAAGAAAGGACTGTTGAATATTTTCGTATGATGACTTGGGGGGTGGGGGAAGAGAGAGAGAGAGAGAGAGAGAGAGAGAGAGAGAGAGAGAGAGAGAGAGAGAGATGACGGTAATGACTACGATGACGACTACAACGACAACGTCGATGATGGTGACGTCCACGACGACGATGCTGCTGCTGCTGATGTTGATACTGATGATAATGATGACGACGATGATCATGATGACGACGATGACGACGACGACGACGACGACGACGACGACCATGTTGATGGTAATGACTTTGATGACGACGACGACGTTGATAATGAAAATGTCGCCAAGGATGACGATGACAAAGACGATAATGATGAGCGTTATGTCCAGCTGGCGAGGATAGTGGGAGGGGATGAGCTGCCAAAGCACGAGTACCCTTTCCTGGTCCTCATCACCAAAAGGGAAGCATTTTGGTGGATGGCCTGGTGTGGAGGGAGCATCCTGGACCCCCGGCACGTCCTCACCGCCGGCCATTGCGTCGAGTCTGTTATTATTAGGAATACTTGTATAGCGCTTATCCCCGGCCAGAGACCGCGCTCTAAGCGCTTTTCAATTTGCATTCTCGGTTTACACAACGGGCTGCCTACCTGGTAGAGCCGACTGAAGAGCTGCCTGATGCGCTTCATTCAGTCGTTTCCCGTGTCGGTCAGTCAATACCGTTGATTTAATTGAACAGCTCTTTCATTCTTTCGATTTTTCACGCAGAGTGCATGTTAAGTGTAACGTGTCGTCCCTAGCAACGGCCAAACTGGCCTTCTCTTCCGAAAGTTGGTGATCGGATTTTACGTGTGTGCAAGATGCAATGTGTGTGTTCACACACGGAACCTCTGTTCATAGTCTCATTCGAAGAGCTTTTTCGGAAATGGAGTCTCAGCCAATGTTAACTCCGAGGAAAAAAATCTCCCTGTACCGAAACGGCCCAGCGGAGATTCGAACCCTCAACTCAAGGATCACCAAGATTACGAGTCCGGCGCTCTACCAACCCAGCTATTCCGGCCCAAACCCACCCAGTCTCTCTGTTGCCTGTCTTTCCCTACCTGTTGTGATTCTTTATTGATTTAAAAAAAATTGAATTCTTATAGTGTTGAAACTGTCATGAAATGTATGGGATAGATACTTTTTATCCCGTACTGAAGTGTTTTGATCGATTGAAGTATCTGTCACTTCGTCAGGAGATCGATGGTGATCTGACTTCTAAACCCCGAATGTTCGTGTTTCGATAATCATTTTGTCGTCGGGGAATGGATGGGGTGTTGATTTTCAGTCTTTGTGACCGTGTTTCTGCATGCCTGTCTTTTATGTCAATGGTTGGGGGTATCGCTTTCATCCAATATGGCTGTGCTTGTACAAGGCTGTCTTTCGTGTTCTTACAGGCTAAGTGTTGGTATCAGGTCTGTCCAACAGAGCTGTATGTCCATGTGTCTTGTTAATGGGTGGGTTGGGCAACACCTTCGTGCAACAGAGCGGTGTTCGTATGTGTCTTTCTTTTATTTTGTTAAAGGATAGGTAGAAGTATCACTCCCATCCAACGGAGCCGAGTATGTGTGCGTCTATCTTTTATTTTGTTAGGGGGTTGGGGTTGGTTATGAGTTCCATCCAGTATAACTGTTTCTATCATGTGTTTGCCTTTGTCAGAAGTGGGTGGGAGTATTGACTTTTAACTGCGAACAGCTGTACACTTTTTCTTTCGTTTTGTCAGGAAAATAATGGAACTTTGCTGACCGTCATTTTCTAATGTGTTTCTGTGGTTGTCTCTTTTCTATGAGGACTGCTGATTCTTCTGTTGATGCGTTGACTCGACGCTTTGTGTAGCTCTCTCTCTTCTTACTTGTAGCTGTGTGTGTGTGTGTGTGTGTGTGTGTGTGTGTGTGTGTGTGTGAGGGTGTGTGTGTGTGTCTGCGCGCACGCGCGCGCGCGCGTGTGTGTGTAAGTGTGTGTGTGTGTGTGTGTGTGTGTGTGTGTGTGTACGCAACCATGTCTGCATTCATACGTGCACGTGTATGTGTATACCTCTGTGTGTGTATGAGTGTGTGTTTCTGTGTGTTTATACAAATGTGTGAGTGTATGGTGTGTGTGTGTGTGTGTGTGTGTGTGTGTGTGTGTGTGTGTGTGCGCAGCCATCTCAAGCCGGCGGATTTGAAAGTCTATGCGGGCGAGCATGATTACACAGTGGTGGAAGGGAAGGAACAAATGGTGGACGTCCAGAAGATTTTCCGCCACCCCTTTCACGGTTAGAGAGAGAGAGAGAGAGAGAGAGAGAGAGAGAGAGAGAGAGACAGACAGACAGACAGACAGACACAGACAGACAGAAACAGACAGATTACAAAAGAACAGAGCACAACAGAAGATGGAATACACCAGAGCACACAGTCCCCTGATCATGTGCTTCATGGAGATGTGACTGTCCCCCCCCCCCCCCCCCCCCCCCCCCCAGGATTAAGTCTGGTCAGAGCCGAGTTGTCTTTACTGGCCTTGGGAGTATATCTGGTTTAGATCCCTCGTTGCCAATGACGGATACCCAAGTATGTGAACGGTTGAACAGTTTCTAGCTTTAGTCCATGGACAGTAATATCAGTATACGCGGGAGCGGTAAAACGCAGCGAGGGCTGCTGGTTCCTCTGTCTCTGGCAGCGCTCAGCTGACAGGGTGTGACTTTCCTCTGTGCCAGATGCATGCAGTCCACGGTTGGTCTTGTGGTGAAGTTTGAATTCATACAACACTTTTTTTTTTTTTAAGCGTTTATCTTCTCCTTGATTTACCCACACAAAACACCACAATATTTGGTGGGGACAAGGACAACAAATACAACAAAGTCATAACACTGCAGTCACGTGTCATGGACACGGAGTTATGAAGATTTAAGTGAGAGCGAGGGTCGTTTTTCACCCAGAAGATCTGGCGAAGGTTAATGGTGCATTCGTCGCCGACAAACAAACAAAATGAAACAAGACGCGTACTGTTTTACATTGACGGCTTCCTATAACGTCACATCATGGGTCGAGCTTACGCAAAGTTAAACTTCAGCTGTTCTTGATGACGTCATGAGGCTACCTGTGTGTCGGTTCATTGAATCCACCTGTCCCCAGTGACATCACCAGTATATCTGTGGATAGTGTCTGTGTCTCGGGGTAGCTGACTCGAGTGTTTTTTGTTTTTTCCTTTAACCATGATGTCGCATGATGAATCAGTGTGTAACGACAGCAGAATTTAGCTGTTCTCATTATAGCGTCAGTCAGAGTTCCAGAAACGACCAAAAACTGGCTCGACCTGTTTCTACTTAGCCTTGAGCTAGCAAAAACGTATGAGGTGTCAGTATTTGTCAACGTGACCAGTGCCTCTCACTGTTTTCAGTCACATGAAGTCACGTGAATTTCTCGTACGTGCCCCAGTTGCACACATGTCACGAAGTGCCTTTCAAAAAAAAAAAAAAATGAAGTGATGTGTTCATGTCTGTCAACAGAAACGTTTGCAAATGACGTGGCGGTGCTGAGGCTGGCGACTCCACTAGAATTCAACGACGCGGTGACGTCAATCCAGCTCAACTCAAATGCCACCTGTCCCACAATGACCCAGACCTGCACTACGGCTGGGTGGGGGCATACCTCGTTTCCACGTAAGACACTCACACCAGCATAATGACGATATTGATGAGAATAACAATCATTATTAAAACGACCACGCTGCTGCTGATTATGTTGAAAGTAGTAGTAGTGATAATCATGATAGCGGTGGTAGTGGTGGTGGTGGTGGTGGTGGTGATTATGGTGGTAGTAGTAGTAGTAGTAGTAGTAGTAGTAGTAGCAGTAGTAGTAGCAGCAGTAGTAGTAGTATTAGCAACGTTTTCGGCACAGATATCTAAGACAGTATGTAGCATTGTTGCTTTTCGGTTTCCATCCGATCATTGCCAGATGACCGCATTAAATGCAATTCATTCAAATCGCAGGCATTCGTTCTCTCAAGACGGCGCGCGCGCGTCAAGGTGATAGGTCAGAAATGCAAATGGCTTCACATTGTGTCTTTTGCACTGACTGGCTGAGAAGTGGGAGACGGTAAATGTCATATTGCAACACTGGCTCAACATTGTCCCCACACCTGCTGGCCTCTTAACATGGCGAGATAAGTATAAAATATCACCTCAAATACGAATAATTAAGACTAGCTGCAGCAATAAAAACGCACACAACACGAAACAGTACGTAAAATAATCGAAGAACAATATTCTAAAACAAAGTGGTCTTTCGCTGTATCCACATCACTCGATCTCCATACATTATATCCCAAGATCTTTGACAATATTATGATCTTAGCACTGTATGTTTCTAAGACTAAGAAACATTTAAGGTTAAGCAATATAAGAGAGTCGCAACAAACATATAGGAAAGGTACAAGATACGTCAGTCAAATTGGTTTTAAGATCCTAAAGGAGACCGCACAGAGTAGGAATTATAACACGCCAATTTAAACATTATTATTGTTTAAAAAAGATAACGAGGCGTTTAATGCATGAATACATTTTTTTCCTGAAAGTTTAATACTCTTGTCACACACACACACACACACACACACACACACACACACACACACACACACACAGTTGCACGCCTTACTACACACATAAGCACACACTCATTCAGAAATGCGGGCGCGCGCGCGCGCGCGCGCGCGCGCGCACGCACACACACACACACACACAGAGGTTTTCTCACTCTGGGAAATGGAATGAACAACCAGGTTTGAGCTGGCTGTGGGTTTGCAGGGAATGAGCAGTCTGGTTGTGGTTACAGGCGCGTGTGTGTGTGTGCGTGTGTGTGTGGGAGGGCGGGGAATGAACACATCGGGTGTGGTTGCGGCGTGTGAGCGAGAGAACGGGGAATGACGAGCCTGGGAGACGTGGCAGGTGAATGACAGATGATGGGCTGGGGATGATGGCAGGTGGACAGGGCAGCACTGTGCCCCGGTACATCCAAGTCCCTGTGGATGAAGCCGACACCTGCAAGCGGCTCTATATCGTCACTTTGGCGAGGATCAGCTCTGCATCGGAGGACTGGGCAAGGAGACCTGTAAAGTAAGTGTTGTGTACCCCCATCCCCATCCCCCACCCTCCGCTGCCTTCTTTTCTCCGCCACCAGAGAGAGATAGAATGTGTGTGTGTGTGTGTGTGTGTGTGTGTGTGTGTGTGTGTGAGAGAGAGAGAGAGAGAGAGAGAGAGAGAGGAGGTGGGGTGTGGGGTTGTATTGGCTCTTACTAGAATGACCAGCTCAGGTTACATTCATTGCAGACCCCCCCCCCCCCCCCCCCACACACACACACACACACACACACACAACTTCCCAACTCGCACCAAAATTCTTTTTCTTTCGATTTTCTTTGACGGGGGGTAATCTAATGATTGGGACGAGACCCCATTCTTGCATCGCCCTTTCCTTCACCCTCACCTAGCTCCTCCTCTCCCCCGCCCCCTTTCTGTGTGTGGTGCTGTCTTGTAAAATGCATTGATCACACTATGGCCATTCGAATAGCTCAACCATTTGTGTGTGCATTCATGCCTGCGCGCGCACACGCGCGCGTGTGCATGTGTGTATGTGTGTGTGTGTGTGTTGTGTGTGTGTGTGTGTGTGTGTGTGTGTGTGTGTGTGTGTGAAATGTGAAACATACAGACCCCAATAGCTAACGACATGTGAAGCCCTGGCAGCAAGTATGATGTGGCACAGTACTAACGGGTGTTGAAATCTGCTTGAGCTAAAAAAAGAAAAAAAAAAAAAAAAAACAGATTGCGAAGGCTCACCGACACCTTATCTGATATTACAGTTGTTCATGGTAGCCCAGTGGTTGATTATAATTGATTGAAGTTAATTACGCTGATTTGGAATGTGCCCTTGCTCGCAAAGATCAAGCCTGTCCGAACTTGGGCACCAAAGATCCCATTACTTAATTTCAGGCTGATTCTCACTGGTATTTTGACGCAAAGTTTCCAGAGTCCACACACCCCCACCCCCTAAATAAAGTTGCCAGAAACGGCAGCATCTATGTATAGGTCCGTCATCTATACGATAGTGTCCTTATTTACTTCCTCCTACTAATGTTGATGATAAAGTATGATGACTACAAGAAAGTTTCAAGTTCTCGTTTTTTTCTTCCTTTTTACCAAGTCGATGGTACAACATCTTGTGACTAGACTTCCTGAAACTGTAACCGTCGCATAAAAGAAAATATTGTGCACACTGGAGTCATACGTCTTTCTGTAAATGATAATGATTGGTAGTCGTTGAGTACGAGATCATTTTTCTTGCTGTCATAATGAAAAAGAAATGTATTTCGAATTCTCATTATGATAGCGTATGAGATACTTGTGGTTCATTTTTGGGGCTACAGATGGAAATGGGGAAAAAAGCATGTCCTGCCTTATCTGTTATCCGTCGAAATATATGATGATGATGATGATGATGATGGTGATGATGATAATGATGATGATGACGATTATGATGATGACGACAAAGTTCATAACGATGATGTGGCTGATGTGAGGATGGTGAGGGTGACAATGATGAAGATGATGATAAGGAGAAGGAGGAAGAGGAATGGAAGGAAGATGAGAACGAGGACGACGATGATGATTATAATGTTTGATGATGCCGATGACCTGCAGGGAGACTCGGGTGGCCCGATGGTGTGTGATTGTGGAGGCTTGAAGGTGGTGGGAATTACTTCGTACGGGAGACCTTGTGGCATATATGGGTACCCCACTGCCTACGCCAAAGTGTCATACTTCTACGACTGGATCACAGAGCAAACGAGGAAGTGAGAAACCGTGTGAGTCGCGCGCGCACGCGCGCGCGCGCGCGCGCACACACACACACACACACACACACACAGAGTCTCCTCCCCCCACCCCTTCCACACGGCCACTCTACTTGACAATGACCATAAACCCATGTGGGCACCCGTACCACCCTCTTTTAATGTTAGCAAGATTGACAACTTCGCTACCTGCCATATAGTCCTTGTATACAATGATGGAACAAGGTTGTTGTCACGCTGCATAAAACTGAGTATGGATTAAATTTTTGTCTGAGTGTTGATATTTGCTGTACTTCTTATTTGAGAGAGAGAGAGAGAGAGAGAGAGAGAGAGAGAGAGAGAGAGAGAGAGAGAGAGAGAAGCGGCATGTATGCATGCATGCATGCATGCATACAGGCAGGCAGGTAGGGGAGAGAGAGATGGGGGAGGGAAGACAAAGACAGACACGCACACACACATACCACACCACACCACACATATATGTACGTGCACGAACATCTAGAAACAAATTCAGACACTCCTGGGTGAAAGAAATTTGTACTACACGTTCTGATAGTTACTCGGCACCATAGCACCACGAAACAAACTATAGTTTAAACCAGAAGAACCCTATATAATCCACAACTCCACTGGCCAACACTTGGTCACAGAAGGGCCCTAGTAATTCCCAACTCAAAACATCAACTCTTGGTTGCTGAAAGACTGAATTATCCACAACACTCTGAGTCAATGATTAGTCACTGAACTCTACATAATCCACTAGTCTAAAGGCCAACACTTGGTTACTGAAGGACCCTAAATAAACTATAGCTCTAAAGGCCAACACTTGGTTACTGAAGGAACCTAATAATCCACACCTCTAAAGGCTAACACTTAGTAACTGTAGATTCTAAATAATCCACAACTCTATAGGCCAACACGTGGTAAATGTAGACTCTAAATAATCCACACCTTTAAAGGCCAATAGTTGCTGAAGGAGCCTAAACAATCCACAACTCTTATGACCAACACTTGGTTATTGTAGAGTCTAAATAATCCACAACTCTAAGGCCAACTCTTGGTTATTATAGAGTCTACATAATCCATAAATCTAAAGGCCAACACTTGGCTACTGTAGACTCTGAACAATCCACAACTCTGAAGACCAACACTTGGTTACTGAAGGGACCTAAACAATCCACAACTCTAGAGGCCAACACTTGCTTACTGTAGACTCTCATAAACAATCCACAACTCTAAAGCCCAACACTTGCTTACTACAGACTCTAAATAATCCATAACTGTAAAGGCCAACACTTGGTTACTGTAGACTCTAAATAATCCATAACTGTAAGGGCCAACACTTGGTTACGGTAGACTCTAACTAACCCATAAATCTAAAGGTCAACACTTGGTTACTGAAGGACCCTAAAGGCCAACACTTGGTTACTGTAGGAACCTAAACAATCCACACCTCTACGGCTCAACATATGGTCACCCGGGGACCCTAAGTAAGCCAAAACTGAAAAAGTCAACACTTCGGTCACTCAAGGACCCTAAATAATCCACCTCTGAAGGCCAACACTTGGTCATTAATAGATTTCAAATAATCCACAGTACCAAAGGCCAACAGTTATTCATTGTAGAACTCTTGATAATCCACAGTTCCAAGGCAAGCATCTGGTCATTGTAGGCCTCCAAACAAGTCACAGATTCAAAGCCAACACATGGCCACGGAAAGACTCCAAATCTACTGTCAAAG
>JADBJO010002306.1:265000-267500 GCA_016801955.1 Conus betulinus
AGCACACACACACACACACACACACACACCCCCCCACACACACACACACACCATACGTATGCACAACTCGCCCGCATGATCGTGCACAAATCACCAATCATGGCCAGTAGGTATGTACACGTAAACATGAACTCACCACTACAGCAACAAGCAATGTATGGCATCATAAAGACCATAAGGATTTGTATTACACCTGTTACTGCTGTTTGTGCATCTTCTCGTATCAATGTGCCAGATACGAGAGAAATACACAAATGATTTCTGAACAAAAAAATAAAAAAGGGTCCCCAGGATAAACATTGGTTGGATTTGACTCGACAATTAACCCCCACAATTTAACAGCTGCTGGCCAACAAGAAGAGACTCTCTCTCTGCGCATGTCTGCGCGTGGGCCTGTGTGTGTGCATGCCTACATGCATGCGAGCATGTGTGTGCGTGTGTGTGTGTGTGTGTGTGTGTGTGTGTGTGTGTGTGTGTGTGTGTGTGTGTGTGTGTGTGCGCGTGTGTGCATGTGTTTGTATGCGTGTGTCTATGTGTGCATGTGTGTGTGTGTGTGTGTTTTTTACAGCTGGGAAAGACAGATTTACACCTAGAAACATCCCAAATTCAGTAATGACTGAACTGGATGGCAGCACGTATATTTCAAGAGAGATCCGTAACAAATCGGTATACATGTCCCTAGGTGATTATGTTTTCCCATTGTTTCAGAACTGCAACCTGTCTCTTGATGGTATTGCCCAGGTTCCATGTTGTTCATACCCTCGTGGTTGTCAGAGCAGGCTGAAATAATCTACTCTTACGGAGATTTAAATAAAAAAGATAATCCTCTGTTACTATCATCCTATGCCAAAGACTTGATAGACAGGAAATACGATTCCCATCTACACATTTTCACGGATGGTTCTGTTTTAGATTCTTCCGATGTTGGGGCTTCCTTTGTAATACCAGCGCTTAGCATCAGAAAGAAATTCCATATTACGAAAGGATGTTCTATATTTACAGCAGAGTTATTTGCTATTTTGAAAGCACTAGATTTTATACTTGACATGCCCGTTATACATAGACAAATACTTATACTATCGGACTCAAAATCAGCGCTTACGGCTTTACATTGTCAATCAAAATCTAGTCGTTCAGACTTGGTGTGTGAGATCTTATTTCTCATTCATCAGTTAATAACCCGGGGTATCGATGTAACTCTGTTATGGGTTCCAGGGCACTCTAGTTTTACGTGGCAATGATTTAGCTGACTTTTATGCTAAGGAAGCTGCAAGAAATAAATCTGATGTTTTGAATTGTGATATCCTTCTTTCTTCATCTGAAGCTATCCACATTCTGACAAGTTCAATCTGGAACATAAGACAGATACAATATCTTGAAGATTCAGCTCGGAAGCACAGATGGGATATGACGAAACCAACAAGCAAATGCTGTAATCCTCCAGGGCCAATCCAAAAATCGTAACCTTGTACATAGGCTGCGGGTTAATGGTTGGTTAGGTAGGTATTTAAAACCGGCACCTGCTTGTGCATGTGGTCAGACTCTCGATATCCCTCATTTTTTATTTGACTGTACTAGTACAAAAAATCACTTTCAGCCTCTTCATGATAAGATGAAGTCCTTCAAGCTTCCGTTGACTTTGTCAAGTGTTTTTAATCCCAGTTATGAGAACGGCTGGAGCCTGGCAATGTTGGCTGTTACTCTTATTAAATCTCATCCACTTGGAAGATATTTTTAATTCTTTCACCGCCCCACCCTCTCCTCGATGCCTCCCTCCCCCCTAACAGGTTTTGTTTGTTTGTTTGTTTGTTTTTTTAGAACCAATTCGCGAATTTTTGAAACGTTAAAATCTTATTCAAGGCATATTCCATATCAGTATGGTTCGGCGTCTAATTTGCACGTAGAGCAAGCTTTTTTCATCCCCCCCCCCCCCCCCCCCCCCCCCCCCCCCCCATCTTCCTCCCTCTTCTCCCCTTCCCCAATCCATACACCCATAAGCTGTTCGACTCTTACGAGTAATATGTCAGCCAGTTCCATACTTTAATGACCCTTGACTATGTGTTGGATATACATGTAGTCACACAGAATTGGTGTTTCTGAATTTCCGGTATATATGGCTCTCAGTGTGTGTGTGTGTGTGTGTGTGTGTGTGTGTGTGTGTGTGTGTGTGTGTGTGTGTGTGTGTTTTGTTAGTGTATGTAGAAATTATCTCTCTCTATAGGCTTATTGCTTTGATGTTTGGACAAACGAACGAATGAACGAAGTTTAATGCTGTTAGGCTGTAAAAGCCCTTTAAGCAAATCGGCGGGATGTACAACAACAAAACGCGACTCAATTTCGATTTTATTAACATGGAAACCACAGCAATATCCTTTTTTTTCACTTTACGTGATGAAATCATGAACGAGAAAATGTCACTGGTGTTCACTGTCAGTTCTGTAGACGACGGTCACCCCAGGTAAAAAACTGGATCAGTCCGTGGGACAGCGTGCAGCACATG
>JADBJO010002306.1:287500-290000 GCA_016801955.1 Conus betulinus
GGACAAAGCAGGACAAAGTAGGACAAAAACAGGACAACGTAGGACAAAGTAGGACAAAGCAGGACAAAGCCAGATAATGTGAAAGAAAGTAGGAATGTGTAGGAAAAAAAGCATTGTTGGCTGAATACTTCTCTGCTAGACAACCCTAGTACCCAGTTTTGTGAGTGAGGGAGATAGAACATCGTTAACCTCGTGGAAAAAAAAAATTGCCCTGCGGCGACAAGTGTTTGTTTTAGTTGCGGGAGGTAATGTATGAAGTTCTAGTTAAAGATGAAAATGATAGACTCTGCTCAAGACAGGTGAGACTTGATAACGCTGATGTTTGATTGCTGTCAGACACCATGGGAGCAAGAGTTGCCCGACTTGTTCTTTGATTACTGTTTACTGCCTCATATAAGATTTCCTTTCATACCAAGAAAACCGAGGTTACCTCTATTTGTTATTGTGTGTCCGTGTATTTGTTTGACTCTATTCAAAACCGAAAAGGCTGTGCCAGTCTTGAATGAATGTTAATTTGTGTTTGTTCATTTCTCCAGTTGTTGTTGCTGTGCAGGTGGGTCAGGTACAGAGTATATGGGCAAAAACGTGGAACATCCTTATTTGGGGGATGTCTCCTTGTTTGTTCTGTGCTCTCTCTCTCTCTCTCTCGTCATTTCTGCTAGGTGATTGGGTGCCGTCAGCAGCATCCACTTGGAGTTCAGGGCGTCTATTTATCTCATCAAGGGAGCAAGAGTTACCCTACTTGTTCTTTAAAGGAGACATCACGCTCACTCCAGATCGCGACACGCTCTCGGTCATGCATCTTCGACAACCAACCAGTCAGAGAAAGCAAAAGACAGTTCCCTCAATTCAACTCTAGACTAACCTTTCACTTCATTTACATACAATTCTGTCATGTTTGCCCTCATATATCACACAAACATGTTTTCAATGTAACCGTCAATTGGTATTCACCGACTCAAAAAACAACAACAACAACAACAACAACAACAACAAACAACAAAACACCTTTTCTTTTCAAGTTTTGGCATCAACAGCGTCACTTAAAGTGTCTGATTGAACAGCAGAGCTCTGTGACCCTCTCAGATCCGTCACAGTTCTCTTTCCTTGGTTTGTGCCCAGCCAGCCACACAATCTTTTTTCGATCTTCGTGACCTCTTGTTGACTTACGAACACCACTAACTGTGCTTGTGCCCTTCTAAACAAAACAAAAACAAGAACAAACAGACTACTGGCCCCTGCGTTTATCCGGGGAAAAAGTTTCTGTAAAAAAGGGAAGAAAAAAAAAGAAGCAAATTAATCAACTACTTTTTCAAATCATATCATTCCTTATCAATAACATTAATCTTCATCATTTCTTCTTCTTCCTCTTTCCATTTCTATTTACTATATTTCTCTTGCAGATTTACTGAGCCTAGCATAAGCCAGTCTTAGCCTCCCCCCCCCCCTCCCCCACCCCTTTCTCAGTCCAGGGAAAAAGTTCCTTCAAAGAAAACAAAAGCCAGTTAATCATTTTTTAAAATTCTATTATTCTTTATCTAAAATAACAACCTTCATCGTTCTTTTCTCTCTTTTCATTTCTTTTCACCTTATCTCACCTGGAGAATTGCTAGCCTAATGTAGGTCAGTCGTGGCCTTTACGTTTACTTCAGACCCCTCCGGTGTCAAAAAAGGGGGAAAAAAAACCCCACCTCAACCCGTTGGCATATGCCCTCGCCAGCGCCTCTCTCTCTCGTCGTCGTCGTCGACCAGTTCGTCCCTTGATTCCACTGCCCATCCTGCAAAGTGATATCCTAATCGCCCTGTGTTATCTATCCACACATGTGCGCCATGCATGCAGGTTGCACGATTTCCACGACTAGGTGGGCCAGTGAGCAGGACTTTAAAATCCTTCCTTCTTAAATTAAACAAACAAATAGGATAACTCTTGCTCCCATGGTGAAATGACTACAGGCCCATAACTCCGAAACGAATCCTGCTTACGACACTAAATCACCTTGCAGAAATGGCAACACAGAGCACACAGAACAAACAAGGAGACATCCCCCATTTTTTATAGCTTGCTTTTTAGATCTACGTCTTCCCTCGACATACTCTTTTCACAGGTAAACACACACAAACTGCCAGGCACTTAGGCACTGTCCCTGCCAGACACTAAAACGATAAACAACCAGCATGATAGTTAATAAACAATTCAGTAATAACCCGTGGGCTTCAAAACAAAGGGTGACCTGCAGTCGCCCTTAAAACACTGCAAGGGGTAGAACGTTAGGAATGAACAAAACACGTGATGCTATGTACTCTATACCTACATTCCAATATCAATGCGATGATGTTAATTTTTCGGTCGTTTACCCCGGCCAGTCCCAAGTATGGAGATCAAGAGCTACAACGCAAAACAGCCACGAAGTATTTTGTGCCTAAATAAGCATGAAACATGATGCTTCCTGCGTGTCTCACCTGACATACTTAAGAAAGAAATGGTTTCCCAAGCTATTTC
>JADBJO010002306.1:297500-300000 GCA_016801955.1 Conus betulinus
TACTATTCATGATGGAATCCAGGTAGAGTGAACTGTTGAACAGATTCTAGCTTTTGACAGAGGACAGTGACATCAGTATGGATGGTGGTCATGTGGCCGGCAGTCAGTTGAGTTTTCTGAGCGCCGATTTTCAAGCCATGGAGATGTTCCACCCAGTCGTTAAGCAAGCTGGCCGAGTTCTTGTTTACTGTCTGCCAGGCTGTAGCATATGGAATTGTTTTCGATCTTTTTTTTTTAACGTAAAGGAAATCAAGTTAGGACTTCAGGAATGATGAATGTAAACTCATCATCAGGGATAGACAACGATTGCTACTTATCATTCGTCTTTAACATCTTTCATTTCGGCATTGATATGATCTGATATAGTTTATCTTCTTAAGAGAGGTGAATTCATTTTTCAAAAGGTGATATGCTTTATGTTTTCAGAATCAGTGGGATTAACTGTTTTTCGCGCGCAAAATGGCTGTCCTCATGCCATATTTACCATTTTCTTACAGTAACAATCATCGTGAAACCCGTCATTGTGTTCGTTTGAGGCTACTAAGGCTTCGGACTTTTACTTGGTGTCGTCATCATCAAAGGGCAGACTGACCCAGGAAGACAAAGGGACTCGACAGCGAACAGACATGTCCGCCATGAATGTCTCCATGACGGTCATGGTTGGCCCTACAGGTCTATGGAAACATACTAGTGTCTAAAGGCGATGAATGTTGACAACAGCTATGATTCTCGAGGTACAGAGCGAATATATATATATATATATATATATATATATATATATATATATATATATATATATATATATGTGTGTGTGTGTGTGTGTGTGTGTGTGTGTGTGTGTGTGTGTGTGTTATTCAAAACAGAATGAATATTAAAAAAAAATCTTGATTCGATGTATTCATTGTTTCTGTCAGTCCGTCTGTCACTCACTGCGCGTCACCAAATGAAAAAAAAAAAAAAAAAAAAAAAAAAAAAAAAAAAAAAAAAAATAATATATAATATATGTATATATATATATATATATATATATATATATATATATATATATATGATGTACAATGAATTATCCTAAAGATCACCATTATTTTCTTTGGATTTCAGCAGTTTTCCCCAAAGATAATAACTGTCTTTCCGTGTTCATTTTTTTTCTTTTTCTGAGTATTGCAATTGTTTCCTCTGGTCTCCTTGGGATAAATTTATTATCCTCGCTTTCCTGAGGAAAACGTTTTTATTAATACGAGGAAAAAGTCGTTAACAGGACAAAAAAAAGCAGCTTTGATTGCTGTTTACAGCGACAAGCGCAAATGGGGACAGATAAATGGTAAAAAGAAAAAACCCAGTGTGATCCTGAGGACCACAGTTTTTCCCTAGTTTCCTTGTTTTCCTAAAGGATACTACCTGTTGTCTCCTGGAAAGCAGGGAAACAGGTTGTGATCTTTCGGGGCGGATAACATCAATACTAACCGTTTTCCTTGGGAACATAGGGAAATTAGGGAAAGTATTGGTGATGCTGGGTAAAGACAGGGAAAACTACAATTCTCCTCAAGAAAACAGTTGTGATCATCATCAGTGATAATGGCTTGAATCCCGTTTTCCTAAAGGGACAACAGCCTTTTGCCTAGCAAGAAAACAGTTATTATCAGCATACCAAGCTAGACTGCTCCCATATCTGACCTCCTATCCCTTATCTCTTCTTCCATCTTCCTCAACCCCTCCCCCCTCCCCCCCCTTCCCCCTCTCCCTCCGGCCCTCTCCAGTCTCTCCCAAACACCACCATCCCCCCCCCCCCAAAAAAAAAAAAAAAAAAAAAAAAGAAAAGAAGAAAAGCAAAAAAAAAAAAAAAAAAAAAAAAAAAAAAAAAAAAAAAAAAACAAAAAAAAAAAAAAAAAAAGGGGAAAAAAAAAAAAAAAGGGTGATAGAACCAGGGTGATGCCCCCCCGCCCCTCCCCCCCCCCCCCCCCCCCCCGAAGAAAAAAAGGAGATAGAAAGAGAAAAAAGAAACAGGGGTGATAAGACACTGAGGGTGGCTGTCAGTCGCACGACCAAAAAACCCGACAACGGCCAAAAAACATTGCCAACGGCCATATACCACGTTGAAAGCACCGGTTCTCGCGTTCGATCACCGAAGTTTTAAGCAACGTCGGGCCTGGTCAGTATTTGGATGGGTGACCGATCAGTCCCGCCCGCCACGCTTATTATAATGATCTGCCCTTCCGACCGCTTCGTTTTGGTTGGCTGGCTTTGGTTGGCGCCGGGCCCAGTAGAGCACGACTGATCAGGAAGCATGCCCGTCGGCCACCGGAAGTAAAGGAGTCCCAAGGACGTGGTTTTGTTCTGTGTTCTGTCTGGGTTGTTGTTTGTGACCTCACAAGAGACTGTTAGGGGGTCCACCACGAGAGGGGCTCCGCTTTATTATGCTAGGCACAGTAAAAGATTAGTCTGTAATCTCTACTGGCTTGTTTGCAGAGCTGACACGCCTTCTTTGTCTGCCCCCCCCCCC
>JADBJO010002306.1:305000-307500 GCA_016801955.1 Conus betulinus
ACTGGATGTTTTCACCAGCGTCCTTTGGTTGGTTGGTTCAGGTTTTCCGTCATCAGGATCACGCCTATGGCGAACGCTGTGAGATCTGTCTCAACCAACTGTCATCAAACGATAGAATGTGCGCAAACGACAATTCCTTTGGACTTTGGTGCCGATCCGTGATGCGAATCCAGAGATCCGTTTCACAGAGGGGAGGCGTTGTGAATTTTCGCTTCTTTGTCGAGTGTAAGGGTTTCCTAGCTCACCATAGCGGTGTGCGGGGCTAGAACGGGACGAGACTTCGCTAGACTGCTTTGGGGCTCTCTGGCATGCGAGAAAATATCAAGATGCAAAGCGTATGAACGTACTTCCAGTACTGTGACAGGCAGGGGAGACAATTTCCAGTTAGTGGAAGGAAAACACTCGACAGTGCGGTGGTTATTTCCCTTATCAGATTTGATTTTTTTTTTTTTTTTTAAATATCATTTATAGCCGTTAGTAGCGGCTGTTCTAGTAAAGTAAAACATAGAGCATCATCCGTGACCCATAATGAACATATCTACAAATTTTCAGAAAGATCGGCCCATACGTTTTGTCTGGAGTGAGTGGAACATATTTTGACCACCGACGGACACAGAGACAGCATTTCTTCGTTCCCATTGTAAAGTTCTCTAAGAATTGGGAGTACAAAAAGGGGCCGACAATAGAAAACATCCTGTGATTGGTGCACGGAAAGCAGTAACTTTCTCTGATTGGTGCTTAACACGATCAAAACACTGACCGAGAGCTTGAAGAATGAGTGGCCGCACACCAAAGCACAAAGGCCTTTTCTGAAGGTATCGAGTATTTATAGATTGGCGCAAATCAGATTTGTTTCGAGAATTTTAATTGTCTGAAAGTTGATTCTCCACATTTTCTTTCATATGGCTATCAAGGCACAAGTCAGGTGGTTCCAAGCAGACAGATCAAAATCAAAGGAATGGGACTATTTTGGCGCTTCCTGCTGGCGGAAAGATAGGGTCACGGGTGAGTGCAAAGGCCTGAAATGTGACGTCAACTAAAGGACATGTCTTTGAAAATTAGTTGTGATTTTATTGATGAAAATAACCCCCAAACAAGGGAAATAATTGGTGGGAAGTTGTTCTTTTGATCAATGACCCGTCTAACATTAAATGCTGGCTCAAATTTATGGTAGGCCTCAAAACGCTTACATGGATTATACAGTGTTTAAAGCAAAACCCCTAACTGAGGTGTGTGGTCTGTCACATTATTACTTTGAATTTGTCTTGTGCCCGTTTCTTTGCTCCCCCACGCCTTCTCCGTCCCTCGCCACTAGCAAAACCCTTTCGCTGCCTAGGAATTAATCTGAAAGTTAAATCCTATTTGCCAGTTTTCCACCGCCCCCCCCCCCCCCCTCCCCCCACACCCGAAAACCGAGTATATATATTTTTTTAAAATTCTACTGACTTTCTCAGTGACGAAAACGAGATTACCAACTATCAATAGAATCTAGAGACTTCACCTCTCTGACAATATCCTCTGTTTTGTAAGCAGTATAAATACAAAACGAGGAATATTCCGGACTTCTCCATGGCGAGTATCCTCGACGGCCATGGCAGAAGAGCACACGTCCTTGCCGTCGAGTTATCTCGTCAAATTAGGCACCGAACGGGTTTTAACTTAAAAGCAAGCCACTCGCGAGTTCGACTAACCTTAAAGGCCTCAGGCCAATAGGACGTTAATCTCACCATCAACGTCAACGAGTTCTAGAGTCTATGAAATTCGTCTCAAATCGCGTGGCGACAAGAAGAACGTGCTTGAAGCTGTCGTCACTTGTCCATTAGAATCTGCCTCATCCCGTTTCTGTCCTCTCCACTCCTCTTGCATCCCTTGCCGCTGGCAAAGAAGCAAGTCATTTCAAGAGTTTTAACATGTCTAGTTTCTGATCAAACAGCGGATTAAAAATCGTCCAGCAAGATTAATACGGAACTTCAAAGGAGGGAGGAATCATGATTCAAGGACGAAAACATCGCGCGCGCGCTTGCACACACACACACACACACGCACACGCACCACACACACACACACACACACACACACGCACGCACGCACGCACGCACCCACGCACGCACACACTAGCAAACTAAACACACACACACACACACACACACACACACACACACACACACACACACACACACACACACACTAAAACACACACACACACACACACACACACACTAAAACACACACACATACACACACTAATACACATATACATACACACACACACACTAACACACACAAACACACAGACTAACACACAGACTAACACACACACACACACACACACACACACACACACACACACACACACACAGAGAAGATGACACAGACTCTTTCTTACCTGCCACTATATAGTTGATTAGCAGCTACTACAGTGAATCCAGGAAGTATCTCTACAAGAACACCAAATTCTCCAGCGGGAAAGCGAAACACGACACAACACTGCCTCAACAAT
>JADBJO010002306.1:312500-332500 GCA_016801955.1 Conus betulinus
CATAAAAAGATCAATGCCCCCTGAATAATAAATGCCTTTACAATAATATTGTATACCAGCCACAGTAACAACTGATAGTGACAAAGAAACATACATAGGGATTACTGCAAACCATTTCAAAACTAGATATGCAAACCATAAACAGTCCTTCAAAAATGAAAAATATAAAAACCAAACAGAACTAAGCAACACATTTGGAAACTTAAAGATAAAAAAATAGACTATAATATATCATGGAAAATTATAAAAAGAGCAGCACCATACAACAATATCTCTAAAAAATGCAACCTATGTTCTACAGAAAAGTGGCTGATATTATGCAAACCTCATCTAGCAACTCTGAATTCAAAAGTTGAGATCATAAACAATTGCAGGCACAAATGGAAATTCTTGTCAACACACCATTCCTTAAACACACACCCTCCCTGAACGCACCCCCCCCCAAAAATCAAAATTGTAAAAAGATACAGGCCGCGTGAAACACATGCAGAACTCACGCTTACACACACACAATATATATAACCGGTAGGTAGCGTGCCCAAAAATGAACACCCTGAAGAGAGCAGAGAGCTGGAAACAAGCTTGTTGGTGTTTTTTTTAATCTCTTTTTTAATCACATTTTTAAACTTATGTCGCTCCCTTCCCGGTTGAGCGTTTTTTTGGAGTTCTCGCTGGCTCTCTAGTTTTATTTGATGATGTGCATCCGGTCCCCCCACTTCCTCTACCTCTCCTCTTTCATAGAAGGATGCATGCATGGCTTGTTCTTGGGGTTTGAGTGGTCTAGAGGATCACATGTTCGTTCCACGAATGAGACGATTCCGAATCATGGTTCAAGTCTACCGAGAAACCGGATTTTTTTTGAGGCCTCTCCACAGCTGGACTGTCACCAGTAATAAACTTTGGAGATTTGACTTTCTGTTTGGGGTTGTTTTGTTTTTTTGTTTGGGGATTTGTTTTGTTTTGTTTTTTGCAGGTGGGGGGGGGGGGGAGAGAAAGGGGGGTTGTGGTGTGTAACAATGATATGTTTTCAGGGGGAGTAAGGGGAAAGGTGAAGAGAAAGTAACCTAAATTTCTTATAAGACGTCTGTCGTATTGTGAATGTTCTCTGTATGTGTGCCTCTCTCTCTCTCTCTCTCTCTCTCTCTCTCTCTCTCTCTCTCTCTCTCACACACACCCACACACACACACACACACAACACACACACACACACACACACCGCACACACAAGGCACACACCAGACAGGCCCACAGACACAGACACAGCACAGACAGACAGACAGACAGACACAGACAGATAGACAACACATACACACGCGCACACACACACACACCACACACACACACACGCACACACACACACACACACACACACACACACCTTCGTTTCCTACCTATGTGTTCACACTCCTTTGCCAACACCTGAGAACTGAACTAGAATCGTGTGCATCAGATCCTTCCCCCCCCCCCTCTTCCTTCACCTCTTTCGTTTTAAAGTTACCTTAGTTTCCTTCGTCTTCAGGATCTACACTACTGTCCTGTCCTTTCCTTTTCGCTTTCGTTTTGGGTTTTGTTTTTTTTTTTTTTGTTCGACTTTTCCTTGACCGACATAACTATCGTTGTGATAGGTTGGGGTGGTGTGTGGGTGATTGCTGTGTGAAAACAAACGACGTGTCATTAGCCCCATCCCAATGTGTTCCTGGTTTGTTTTGGCGGTTTGCAAGGTTTTACCCTATTATTAGGCGTGGTTACATATTTTATGCCCATTGACTGTAGGGTCCCTCAGCTGAATATTCGTTCTATGCTTTTTCGTTAAACACAAGTTCTGGCTCTTCGTGTGTGTCGATGTGTGGTGTGTGTGTGGTGTGTGTTGGTGGTTTTTGTGTGTGTGTGAGAGAGAGAGAGAGAGAGAGAGACAGAGATGGAGAGAGAGAGACAGGGGGAGGGGGGGGGAACGTGAGAGAGAGAGAGGTCGAAGGTTGCGCGCGGGGGGGGGAGGGGGTCCAAAGCGCGTGCGGCGGGGCCGGTATGTGGTGTGTGTTTGTATGTGACGTGGGGTTCGTGTGGGGTGCGTGGGGGGGGAGCTGGTGCGTGAATGAGGAGGGGGTGCGTGCGTAGGGCGGGGGTGGGCGCGCGGAGGGAAGCGCAGCGCGCGCGCGCGTTAGAGGGGGTGTGTGTATGTGGCACAGTGAGGTGAGTGTGAGTGAGAGAGAGAGGAGCGAGAGAGAGAGAGAGAGCGAGACAGGACAGACAAGATCCCAGACAGACACAGACAGAAGACAGACAAGACAGCCAGACAAACAGACAGACCCAGACAGATAGACAGACAGGAGAAGTGCGGGACAAAACAATCTCATTCAACAGATTGTCTGGAATCGAGAAGTCGAGAATGGGGTCCGAATTCGAGGTTACTCTCAGGGTCCTGAGGAAGTTGCACCTCTCCTAGATCATCCTAGGGAGGGGAGAACTGGACAAACAAACAACGGGAGGGGGTGATCCCCCCTCCCCCTCAGGGGGATCGGGGCCACAAGCAAAAAAGAATGGGGGGTAACAAGCCCCCTTCAACTAGAAAGCAAGCAAACAAAACAAAAACCAAAACAAAACAAAACAAAACAAAAACAAAAACAAACCAAACACAAACAAACAGGACAACATCCCTCGGAATTTTACTACGAGTGAAAGTACCTGGGGGGTATAGAGAGACCATAAAAAAAAAAAAAAAAAAGAAAAAAATCCCGGTCCTCGGTAGACCTTGAACCATGAATCCGGAAATCGTCTGGCCGTCGGGGACGAAACGTGTGATACTCTGCGACCGCTCACACCCGAGCACAAACCCAGTGGGGCATGAATGCCGGGTATCGAGAGAATTTTAAACGGAAAAGTGTGTGGCTTGGCATTGGAAAAATGGGACACAATTGACAATGACCTTCAGGGAAAAAATATCCAGCGATTTTGAGGCTTGGCTTTCAGACCATTAACAACGAAAGTCACACCTGTTCTATTTATTACAGTGGTACTGGAAACAAAGAAGTACGAATTTATCAACTCCAGAGAGAGAGAGAGAGAGAGAGAGAGAGAGAGCGAGAGAGAGAGGAGATGAGAGAGAGAACAGACAGAGAGCGAGAAAGAGACAGACAGACAGACAAGAGAGACAGAGGGAGCCAAGACGAGAGAGTGGAGGGGAGGGAGGAGGAGAGAGGAGCGGGGACGCGGTGGGGGAGAGGGAGTAGGGGAGGAGGGTCTGCGAGTCTCGGAGAGAGAGAGAGAGAGAGAAAGATAAAAGAGAAAGAGAAGAGACAGACAGACAGACAGGGACAGAAGAGTCTGACGGTTTAATGAGTCTTGGCGTACGCATGAGGAATGACAATAAACTGCGAGTCTCGTACTTCCTTTTTTTTTATATTATGCTGCTTTTAATAATTCTAATTTTTTTTAATGAAAAAAAGTTACATGATAATGGATATTCAAATGTGCAAAGGTAGAAAAAAAGTCAAGCACAGTACACTTCTGTAGATATTCTTGACAGCTATGATGTATAAGTTGTAGCAAGCATATTCTGTATACGTGTTGATCAGCCATGAGAGAGAGAGAGAGAGAGAGAGAGAGCGAGAGAGAGAGAGAGAGAGAGAGAGAGAGAGAGAGAAGAGAGGTGGGGGGGGGACGGGGGGCGGGGGGATGGATAGAGATAGAGAGAGAGCGGGGCGGTAGGATAGGTGGGTGGGTTGAAGGAGCTGCAAAGTATAGAAACACCAACTTTAGTCTCACAGGTACCTTAAAGAAAAGTCTTCACGATGGGCAGAAAAGAAAAGAAAGTTTCTATGTTGAGCGCTGGTAGGATTCGAAACTCACAACATATATACAGCGAGCATGATGCTGTACCACTGAACCACTGGAGCAGCCTGGCGCTAGGGAGCGTGGGAACCCCACGCGGATGACAGGAAGACGACAGCAGGGTCGATCCAGCCCCTAGGGTCACAGGATCAAAGCAAACGCTAGCTAATCAGCAACGTATCAGGGGCACACTACCCTCCACACCACACCACTCCTCTTCCCCAGTCTTAACTCCCCCCCCTGCCCAACTAACTAACCCCCCCCCCCCCCCCCCCCCCCCCCCCTCCACTCCCACTTCCACAAACGACTCTGTGTTGGCCGCGATCTAGGGCAGATGCTGATCAGCGTGAGAACAACTGTCAATTGTTTCTAGTGACTTTTCCACGTGTTGTGTCAATTACCTTACCTACTCTTCTGCTCCAAGTACGGAAAAGCAAGTTTTCTCAAACTATCATGGTCGAAAGGGAGCAGATGATTTGAGAGCACTTCCTATCAATTGCAAGAAAGTTGACAGAAATCGGGGAATCACGTAGTACACAGAATTCGGCAAATTAGTAATTTACAGAATTTGCCGAAAGAGATAATACAGTTTACACAAATTCGGCGAAATATATAACGTATTGTTAGAATTCGGCAGAATAATTATGCATTTTTAGAATTCGGCAAATCATGTTGCTTACAGTATTAGGCCAATGATGTAGTTAGCAGAATTCCTGGAATCATGTGACTTACAACATTCCGCGGGTCAAGTAGTTTACACAATACGGCGAAAAATGTAATGTACAGAATTTGACGAATCACGTACTTTATAGAATTCCTTGAATCCTGTACTTCAAAGAATCCGAATCATGTTGTTAACAGAATTTGGCGAATCATGAAACTTTACAGCATTCGGCAAACAAAAATGTTTTAAAGCATTCGGCGAGTCCTGTAGTCGAACATAAAATGTTCAATATTTACAGATAAAAGAGTCACAGACAAAAAATTGAGTAAAACAATCAACCAGATTAACTTCTCATGCATTTTTCTCCATTTGAAATCCACTTCGCCATCAAACACAAAACCAGATAAAATGTTATGAGCAGTTGATACATACAAACAATCTCTGGCAGAGATTCTGTTGACTAATCAGATGACGTCACTATTTTTGATTCATGGGGAAAAAAATGGTGGAATGTAAATCGAAAATATTTCCTCTTTGATATTTCCACCCTGTATGACCTTTCTATCATGTCTGCAATGAAACTGAACTGAAATTTTTTAGGGGGGAGGTAGCTGAATTAGAAACTACACTCTTGAAACTTTGTCCTTGTTAGTGATCTAAAACCTTTTATATCTGTAAAAGTTCACACACACACACGCCACAATCAGGATTTTGTTCAAAATTACTGTATAATCTATGTTAGCATTTTGAGGCCTAACATACATTTGAGCCAGCATTTGATATCAAACTGATAATTGATCAAAACAACAAACCCCCGTCAATCAAAATAGATCTAGTTGCAAAGTGAAACGACTGCAGGCGGAAATCTAAACAAATCTTAAAGAAATGTCAGCGAACCGCCCAGAGAAACGTGGACAAACGAGTCACAAGCCCCGTCAATCATTTCACATGCTTTTTTTTCTGTTCGGATTTCCACCACCGACGACGTCATTCACAATCTTCAAATGCGTGACCTTCCCCATGGCTGACAAACACATTTCAGGCCTGCTCACTCACCCGTGACCCTATCTTTGCGCCAGCTGGGCTTCTCCCAAAAAGTCCCATTAATTTCATTTTTAATCTGTGCGCTTGGAACAACCTGGCTTGTACCTTAATGGACGTATGACAGAAAAGAAGATAAATCAACTTTCAGACACCAGAGAAACTCTCGATACAGTTTAATTGTGTCTGTGTATAAATACTCGACTCATTAAGTAAGCCTTAGCGCATTAATTTTTGGGTGTGCAGCCAGTACGAAGCTGCACCCTATTTTTATCTAGCGCAGGCCTTCCAGAGTAGTGTGGGATTGCTTCCTGCTGGATGTTTAGCAGCCGAGGATAGTACTTTTGGGGGGTCCTACCGGCACCCACCTGTGTATCGTTCTGTTGTAGGGCTGAAGGCTGAAAAAAAAAATTATAATTGTAACAGTTTCAAAACGAGGTGACCGAGGGCGGAAAACATATATTTTTTTCTTTAAAAAGAAACGGCATTAGTTCCACTAGACAATCCAAACAAACAGATACCCTTCCTAACATCGTTTCTTTTTTAAATTTGTGTTTTGTCCTGTAACCTGATTATAACGTTCAGTTATGCTGTCCCTATGGTTTAGAAACCGTAACGTCTTCTGACTGCTAGGTGGCTTGCTCATCATTTTCATTTTGCCATAGGAAAACGCAAGATTAAGACAGTCGTTTTTACTGTTCATCAAGCAGAAGAGTACATGGAGGGTAACTGTAGAGGTTTTGGACTATTTGTGTGTGTGTGTGTGTGTGTGTGTGTGTGTGTGTGTGTGTGTTGTTTTAAATGATAAAATATGAATCAGGCTCTGCGACTTCCCGAGTACTGTCCACTTTCCGGTGACTGGTTAACGTTTTATACAGCTTTTAACGGGTGGGACATTCGGAAGACTCGTCATCGGACAGCATGCATCTTTACCGCACTGTGTACAGTGCATACTTTGCTTAATCAGCCCGTTGGGCTAATGAGTGGGTCAGACATCTGCTAAGTCATAGCCAGGAGATCTTCCTCTTGAATTTTTTCATCTTGGTCAACAACTGATTTAGCCATCAGCTTTAAATCATGGGCAATGTGGTCTCAAAACTTAGCAGATGTGGTGTAGCGTACATGGACTAGTCCGCATGCAGCGAAACCTTGATGAAACTGAAATTGACACTGCTTGCAGGGAAACTGACACTGCTTGCTGGAAACTGACACTGCTCGCTGGAAACTGACACTGCTTGCTGGAAACTGACACTGCTTGCTGGAACATTGTCGAAAGTTTGTCGAGAAGTAAGTCAGTATGAAGTCAGATTTTTTTTTTTTTTTTTTTCTGCTTTTTTTTTTAACAGTGTAATGCAGCTGTCGCTTTAATTACTGCTGGTGTGTCAAAGGGTTTGTTTTGTTTACACTCTCAACTCCGGGGGATGGGGGGGGGGGGGTGGGGGGGGGGGGGGGGGGGGGAGGGGCGGACTAACTCGGTGGTAGAGCGCTAGACTCGTAACCTTGGTGATCCTGGGGTTGCAGTTCGAATCTCTGCCGGGCCCTTTTGGTACAGGGGGGAATTTTGCCTTGGAGTTAACTTTGGTTTGACTGAAATTTCCCATACAGTCCTTCGAATGAGACTATAAACCGAGGTTCCGTGTGTGAACGAACGCATAACATCTTGCACACATCAATCCCATCACCAACTTTCGGAAGAGAAGGCCAGTTTGGCCGTTGGTATGGATGACACGTTACACACAGCATGCACCCTGCGTGAGAAATGGAAAGAATGGAGGAAGTAAGGGAAACTGAATGAACGATATTGACTGGATGACACGGGAAAACGACTAATAAATGAAGCGTCAGCTGGCAGCTCTTCAGTCAGCACTACCCAGGTAGGCAGCCCGTGGTGTAAACGAGTGTGGATTGTAGAGCGCTCAGAGCTTGGTCTCTAGCCGAGGATAGGCGCTATATAAATAATAATAATAATAATAATAGTGATAATGATAAATCTCGTAGCTTAGAGTATCATCAACCTGCCGCGCACGTGATTTTGTGCTCAATGTTGATTTCACAAGAATCTTCTCTGTTCCTAGGAAGGGGTATATTTTTGTCACTTGTACCTGCTTGTCTTCTCTCCAGTCTTCTTCATCCTGTCTGCCCCCTTTCCCTTTCCCTAAGCCTCCCAATCCCCCCCCCCCACCCCCCCCGCCCCCCCCCCCACCCCCCCCCAGCCCCACCACCCCCCCCCCCCCCCCCCCCCCCCCCCCCCCCCCCCCCCCCCCCCCCCCCCCCCCCCCCCCCCCGTCTTTGTCCTTCTCTCTCCTTCCTCCTATAATGGGTGTCGGTTCTGTCCTGGGAGATCTACAAAAAGCATCATTGTGTTCTGTTTTCACTTGTTTCTTCAGATCACCCCCTTCCCTTCCCCTGCGCTCCCCCCCACCTCCCCACACTCCCTACTCTCCTCTCCTTCACCTACCCTCTACCCCCCCCCTCTCTCTTACTCCCTCTCTCTCTCTCACTTTTGTGTCCCTTATTCATCCCCCCCCCCCCCCCTCCCACTCTGCTCCTAGCTATGTGGCCCATACCGTAGGTATTTGTGTGGTGTCAGACCCTTGGTAAATAATGTGAACCCATCCCATCTCGTTGCCTGTGTCGCTCCGCACACGTGGTGTATATGTTAGGACTGAACAGAAGCTGTTTTGTTGGCTGTACATGTCGTGTCGTTGTCCATCATGGCTGGAGTTTTTTTTTTTTTGTTTTTGTTTTTGTTTTTATGGTTTTTTTTTTTTGAAACGTGGGATTCATATCTTTCCTTTATCCCCGCCCTCCGTTAACTCCCTCGGAAGATACACTGGCACGAGAGAGAGAGAGAGAGAGAGAGAGAGAGAGAGAGAGAGAGAGAGAGAGAGAGAGAGAGAGAGAGACGGAGACGGAGACAGAGACAGAGAGAGACAGAGAGACAGCACGCGTCCGCGCGCGCGCACAGACAGACAGACAAAAATAGCGCACGTGTCCCCGCACGCGTTTGTGTGTGTGTGTGTGTGTGTGTGTGTGTGTGTGTGTGTGTGTGTGTGTGTGTGTGTGTGTGTGACAGACAGACAGACAGACAGACAGACAGACCGATAAACAGGGACAGGCAGGCCAATAAAAATATCTTGTTTTCACCAAAGACTTGACCGATCTTGAAACAGCGAACCTTCAAAATCGTCTTCCAACTGTTTGCAAAGAAGAAGCAAAGAAACGACCAAAACTCATATTCAGTTGGATTTGATACTGGACGAAATACAAAAAATGTAGGAAACATCTCACTGTCTCCTTGCCTCAGATTTCTTGCTTAAAGAAAACTAACAGATCGAAATATGGAATAAAATCATAACACGTTTTGCCTGAAACGTGGTAAAGGATAACATTATTTGAGAAAGGCCACCGTTTTGAAGAATTTTTAATTTCGTGGAATATTTTCTGAGAGTTTAAGCCGGAGTGGGGGGTGCCAAGTTTGTCAAAATAGGTTTGATAGAAACAGGTGCAAAGAAGAGAGAGGTCGGGTAGGACATCTTGACTTTCCGTGAGAAAGGAAGACAGAGGGATAGAAATAATAGCGTACAACCAACTCACCTGCCGTGAGAGAGAGAGAGAGAGAGAGAGGAGAGAGAGAGAGAGAGAGCGAGAGAGAGCAGACAACAACACATGACTTTATACCCACACCTGTACGCAGCACAATTGCAGCTGACGTTCATTATTTCAGCTATGTCAAATGTTTTCGGCCTTGCGTCAAGGAACAACATGATCTCTCTCCGCCGAATGTGTGTCTCTGGTATGATGTATTCATGTCTTGCTGTCTAATTTACTGTCTCCTTCTGTCTGGTCTGTCTCTGTGTGTGTGCGTGTTTTGCCTTCAAGCATGTTCGTGTGTGTGTGTGTGTGTGTGTGTGTGTGGTGTGTGTGTGTGTGTGTGTGTTTGCAAAACAGCATAAATGAGAGGATTGCTCCCTGCAAAATGTACACAAACCAGGCGATTGTGTGTGTGTGTGAGTGTGTGTGTGTGTGTGTGTGTGTGTGTGTGTGTGTGTGTGTGTGTGTGCGTGTGTGTGTACGTGTGTATGTGCGTGTGTGTGTGTGTGTGTGCGTGCGCGCGCGCGCGTGTGTGTGTGTGTGTTGTTAAATGATAAAATATGAATCAGGCTATGCGATTTCCCGAGTACTGTCCACTTTCCGGTGACTGGTTAACGTTTTATACAGCTTTTAACGGATAGGACATATGTGTGTGGAGGGGGTGATGAGGAGGGGGGGGGGGGACTGAGGGTTGGGGTGGGGCGTGGTGTGGGTGTGGGAAGTAGGAATGGTGGGGATGAAGGTAGGGAGGGAGAGGGACAGGAAAAACAGTTACAATGACCCAGGCCTCGGCACACAGCGGACAGAACTGGAGAAAGCTGGTAAACTGTTCTTCACTGTGGCGCCCCAGTGACTCCCCATGGATGCTAAGGAGGAATGTGGAGCAGAAGAAGAAGAAGAAGAAGAAGGAGGAGGAGGAGGAGGAGGAGGAGGAGAAGGAGGAGGAGGAGAGGGAGGAGGAGGAGGAGAAGAGAAGAAGAAGGTGATGCTTGAAGGAGAAGAAGAAGAAGGTGAGATGAAGGAGAAGAACGTGATGATGGTGATGATGATAATGATGATGAAGTAGTAACAGTTGTAGTAGCAGTTGAAGTACTGGTAGTAGAAGTAGCAGCAACAGCAGCAACAGCAGCAGCAGCAGCAACAGCACCAGTAGTAGTAGTAGTAGTAGTGGTAGTAGTAGTAGTAGTAGTAGTAGTAGCAGCAGCAGCAGCAGTGCAACAGTAGTAGTAAAAGCAGCAGCGACAGTAGTTGTAGTGGTAATAGTAGTAGAAGGAGGAGCGGCAGTAGTTGTAGTAGCAGCAGCAGCAGCAGCAGCAGTTGTTGTAGGAGCAGTAATAGTATAGTAGTGGTAGTAGTAATGTATAAATCAGCAGCAGCAGCAACAGCAGCAGCAGCAGCAGCAGCAGTAGTAATAGTAGTAACAGCAGATGCAGCAGTAGCAGCGGCAGTAGCAGTAGTGGTAGTGGTGAATCATCTTCATCATCATCATAGCAGCAGCAGCAGCAGCAGCAGCAGCAAAAGCAGCAAAAGCAGGAGCAGAAACAGAAACAGTGGCAGTTATAGTAGAAGCAGACACAATGGCAGCAGTTTTTAACAGACAGCGGCGATTTCCGTACAATGACACCCAAAGAACTAGTATATTGGAAAGTGTGAAAAAAAAAGGAAGGGTGAGGGCACAATGACATTTACCTTTACTCTATATGACTTCAAAGGGTTTGTTCTCCAATGAGTGCTGTCCTGCTGATACACACATGACGACTTACTGATGCTTTTCTTAACACTGCATGCATACCATCTCTCTCTCTCTCTCTCTCTCTCTCTCTCTCTCTCTCTCTCTCTCTAGCTTACTGCCTCGCCTTCCAAGCGCAGGCCTGAGCCCTTGCCTAACCTTTCTGCCTAACCTTCCTGCCTAAGTTGATACCCTTACGTATGTTTAAAAACAAAAGTCATTCCCTTACCCAAATCAAGAGATCTCACTGATTTTAACAATTTTAGGCCAATATCTCTTTTATCCGTTGTATCGAAACCTATTGAGATGCATGTTCACAAACACCTAACTAAACATATGGAACATCACAAACTGTTCCACCCATTTCAGTCAGGCTTTCGTCGAAATCACTCATGCACACGGCCTTGACACGCCTCTGTGATACATGGCTATCAGCCATCAACGAAAGAAAACTCACTGGAACTGTTTTTCTCGATTTTAAGAAAGCCTTTGATCTAGTAGACCACAACATATTATTAAAAAAAAATTACTGCATATGTTCAAAATCCGGCAGTAGTCACCTTCTTTCAGTCATATCTTGAAAATAGGACCCAGCGTGTTTACTTAAACGGTACTTATCTTCTGAAGGAATAGTGAGCTGTGGTGTTCCGCAAGGCTCTGTCCTCGGACCTCTTCTCTTCTGTATTTTCATAAATGACCTACCGATGCACATATCTCACAATGATGTCATCTGTGATCTGTTCGCTGACGATAGCTCTCTTCACTGTAGTGATACAAACATCATATCTGTACAAATATCGTTACAACAAAGTATAACGGATGTCTTAGAATGGTGCAAACAAAAACCGAATGGTCCTTAATCCGCACAAAACAAAATGTATGGTCCTAACATCGAGACAGAAACATCAACGACAGCATCTTATGTTGAGCCTAAAAATGAAGTGAAAACTTGATCGAGCAGGTTACCGAACATCGTGTCTTAGGCGTGATCATCGATGAGAAATTTTAAATGGCAATCACATATAAATCATGTTTGCAAACAGTTGGCTCGCAATTTGTTTTTACTCCATAAACTCAGTTATTATGTTGAAACACACATCCGGAAATTATTTTTTTGAAGCCCATTGCCTTTCTCACATCAACTATGCGTCCACTGTCTGGAGTGGTGCCGGTGAACATCACATCAAAAAAGATCAACTCTATGTATAGACGGGGAATTAAGCTGATTCTTCCCGACAAGTCTCTCTCGACCACGAGCAAATTCGCAAAAATAATGATGTTACCACTGCAGAGCCAACTGACCTATAATAAAGCAGTACTAATGTTTAAAGTCCATGCAAACATGGCGCCAACATATCTTGCTGAGAGTTTATCCAAATGGCAACAATGCGATATGATTCAAATAACATTTTACCACGTGTCCGCATTGATTTGTTCAAATCTAGTTTTGCATTTTTTGGTCCATCTGTGTGGAACTCTCTTCCTCCGTCTGCCAAAAACATGTCAATCACTGCCGTCCTTCAAATCAGCAATACTTAAACATTTACTTGAACAATAAATCTACCCTTTGACCATAGTCTCAACGCCCTACTTTTATGCTTGCCTCTGTATTAGCTAATGAAAATGTGCGTACGTGCGTGCGTGCGTGCGTGTGTGTACGTGTGGGTGGTGTGTGGGTGTGGTGTGTGGGAGTGCGCGTGCGTGCGTGTATGTGTGGGCGTGCGTGCATGTGAACGCGCACGCGTACGTGTCTGATTGTGTTTGTGTACATTTTTTTTTTTTTTTTTTTTTTTTTTTTTAATTCTATTTATTATTACTATTATTATTATTATTATTATTATTTATGTTATTGTTATTCTTCATTGTTTCTGCCATTATTAATATGTGCAGTTTGTCTAGTTGAATGTTGTAGAATAGCAAGGACACCCCCTCCCCACACTCCTCTCTTTTTCTTACACCACACAAACAACACACACACACACACACACACAAACGCACGCGCGCGCGCGCGCGCGCAAGCACCGAATGCCACGCACATCTCAGATATATACGGAAACCCACGTACACATGCGCGCTGGCGATACCAAAGTCACACACACACAAACACAAACACGACACACCCCCACCACCACCAACACGCGCGCGAGCGCGTCGCGCGCGCGCACACACACAGCTTCTCGCTTTCCCTTATATCCTCCCCACCANATTGCTCTGTGATTCGTTGTGTTGCTTTGCACCACATTGAAATGCTTTGTATAGTGGTGCGTTGTCTTGTGGTGTGCTCACATGGCTTTGTGTCGTGTTGTATTGCGTTGAATGGTATTCTTCTCTCTGTTGTATTCTTTTTTGCATGCGTTGTGTTGAAATACGTTGTGTTGTGTTGCATTGCGTTGAATGGTATCTTTCTCTCTGTTGAATCTTTTTTGCATTGCATTGTGTTGGAATGATTTGCGCTGTGTTGCGCTGTGTTCTATTGTGCTGTATTGCTTTGTGCTGCATTACACTGTGTTGTATTGTGCTATATTGGTTTGCATGCTATTGCATTGTGTTGTATTATGCTATATTGCTTCATGCTGTGTTTTATTGTGTTGTATTGTGCTATATTGCTTCATGCTGTGTTTTATTGTGTTGCATTGCGCTATATTGCTGCATGCTGTGTTGCATATTGTTGTATTACGCTGCTTTTCCGTTTTGTGTTTCTTCTGCTGTGTTGTGCTGTATCATGTTTTATTGCTTTGTGCTCTGTTGTATTGTTTTCGTATTATGCTATATTGCTTTGTGCTGTGTTACATTGTGTTGTATTGTTCTATGTTGCTTTGTGCTGTGTTATTTTGTTGTGTATTATGCTACATTGCTTTGTGCTCTGTTGCATTGTGTTGTATGTGTTATATTGCTTTATGCTGTGTTATACTGTGGTGTATTATGCTATATTGCTTTGTGCTCTGCTGCATTGTGTTGCAGTGTGCTTAATTGCTTAATGCTGTGTTGTATTGTTTTGTATTATGCTATATTGCTTTGTACTGTGTTGTGTTGTATTATGCTGTATTGTTTCATGCCGTGTTGTATTGTGTTGTATTATGCTATGTTGCTTTGTGCTGTGTGCTGCGCTGTGTTGTACTATGCAACAAAAAAACAACAACAACAATTCAATGAAAACTGAACAGCCAAGCTTTCCTTCGTAGTACAGACCACGCGTGGCCGTTTCTATTCTGTTCCATTCTCACACGGAGCTGTCGGGTTGTAGTTTGTGGCTCTCTCTCTCTCCCCATCATGTGCTACATCCCCCCCCCCCCCCCTCTTCCCCATCCCTGTCCCCCTTTCCCTCTTCAATCATTCAGCCAATGTCCACCTGCTTTCATTGATGTGATTAACCTCCGCTCTCCTTCTGTCTTTCTCTCCCGTTCTACTCCCCCCCCCCCCCCCCATCCCCCCCCCCTCTCCCCCTTTTTCCCCCTCTGAGCCACTTCCGTTCTCTCTCTCTCTCTCTCTCTCTCTCTCTCTCTCTCTCTCTCTCTCTCTCTCTCTCTCTCTGTCTCTCCCCTCTGTCTGTCTGTCTGTCTGTTTGTCTCTCTCTCGCTCGCTCTCTCAGTGTGTGTGTGTGTGCGTGTGTGTGTGTGTGTGTGTGTGTGTGTGTGTGTGTGTGTGTGTGTGTGTGTGTGTGTGTGTGTGTGTGTGTGTGTGTGTGTGTGTGTGTGTGTGTGTGTGTGTGTGTGTGTGTTTGTTTGTTTGTGTGTGGTACGCGCGCGCGTGCGTGCGTGCGCACACGCGCGCGGTGTTCGTTTCTGTCCATGATTTTTTTTTTTCTGCTTTTGATTTTTGCATTCCCATTCCTGTTCAGAGTATCTGCAATGATAAAACAATCAAAAAAAAAAAAAAAAAAAAAAAAAAAAAAAGAGAGAAACTCACTTTAAAGAGAAACGGCTTCACTTGTGACTTAAACCAACAATAACGGGCGGAAAAGCTAACAATATGTGGTTGGCATTCCTTAATGTAATAAAGTCTCTTTAGTACCAAACGTTCCAGCTGTATTAGATTTAGGACCATGATGCAATTTGCATCCCATCGACAATCAGAAATAGATCTTTCCATTTAAGCCAGAGGATGAAATGAGAGAGAGAGAGAGAGAAAGAGAGAGAGAGAGAGAGAGAGAGAGAGAGAGAGAGAGAGAGAGAGAGAGAGAGAGAGAGAGAGAGAGAGAGAGAGAGAGAGAGAGAGAGACAGACAGACAGACAGACAGACAGACAGACACAGACAGACAGACAGACAGACAGACAGACACACACACACACACACACACACACACACACGCACACACACACACACACACACACACACACACACACACACAGATCACGAACCAGGAAGAAACATCCAATCTAATGACCAAGATGTATCTAATTTGCATTTGTGCGCCTGGAGGAATGGGCTGAAACTTCAAATGTAATTTTCTTATATTAATCTCCCTCTCTCTCTCTCTCTCTCTCTCTCTCTCTCCTCTCTCTCTCTCTCTCTCTCTCTCTCTGCGCGCGCATGTGTGTGTGTGTGTGTGTGTGTGTGTGTGTGTGTGTGTGTGTGTGTGTGTGTGTGTGTGTGTGTGTGCGCGCGAGTGTGTGTGTTTGTTTGTGTGAGTGTGTTTGTGCGCTCGCGCGCGTGCGTGCTTACTTGCTAATTAATAAATTAATATCAGTTTACATAGCACTTTCTCTCCCCCCCCCCACCCACCCCCCCCCCCCCACCACACACTTCCCCCCTCTCCCTTTTCCAATTCTCTCTGCAATCCTACTCCTGTAATCTTCACGCAGTCTTTCGTCCTTATCACAGAGCCCCTCCATTATCATCTCCGACAGCTTAAAAAAAAAAAAAAAAACAAAAACAAAACAAAACAAAACAAGAATGGGAAAAAACTGGAGAGCAGAGAGTGAAATTCCGCTGAAGTCCAACAATTCTCTTAAAGAAAAAAAAAAAAAGCTGAATCGGCCTTTAGACCCGAAGTCCAACAGTCCTCTGACGAAACACAAACACCCCGGATTGGCCTTTAGATGAGAACAGGCACCAACATTTACTATGATCATCCAGGTGAAATCTCTTCAAAAAAACCGCTTCCCCATTTTTCGCCCCATGTTGTTGACAGACAAGCAGACCAACAAACCCACAAAACCAACAGACGTAGGTGCAGCCATAACCTCCTTGGTGGAGAGAAACAACAGAAAGACATGTCACTGAACATCGCACACAGCAAGTCAAGAGTCAATGGGACTCTTTGTTCAATATAAAGCACAATAGTCCAAAACAACTCAGGGTCGAAAGAGTTAAATATAAGCACACTAGTCCAAACAACTCAGGGTCAAAAAAAGTTAAACATAAGCACAATAGTCCAAAATAACTCAGGGTTTTAAAGAGTTAAATATAAGCACAATAACCCAAAACAACTCAGGGTCGAAAGAGTTAAATATAAGCACAATAGTTCAAAACGACTCAGGGTTTAAAAGAGACTCAGGTCCTCTTAACTAAAATGACTGAGTGCAACAAATTGCTTGTCTTTAAAATTGATTTTTGTTACCGCGGCTATAAACTTTGATGACTTTTCTTTTCAGCGGCAGCCTTCTTTCTTTTTTTAAAGTGAAGAAACCCTTACAGATCCCCTTTCGCCAGTCAGCTTTATGTAGCTATTGTTGTCTCCTGCTCATAAATGGTAAGCAGGAAGGTAACAACCACATACATTATCAAATAAATGTTAAAGAACTGTTTTGGGGAGATGGAGAGCAGAATAAAATCATTGTTGCAAAAAAAAAAAAAAGACAAAGCAGTGTATTCCAAGACTATTTCACGTCTGTCAACATGGGAGGGATATGTACGCTATCTAAAACACTTGATGTTGTTTTTTTAAAATCTTCAACAGGTATCATCATTTTTTTTTTTCCAGTTCCCTCGCGTCCCCTCCGTGACATTCCAGCATGATTTGAAATGCTTTGATTTTCAGTATCTAAGGTTCTGTGATTAAAAAGGGGCGTTTAAAAGATATGCTCCTTGTCAATTTCCTTTAAATATTGTCGCTCATTCGCTGCTCCTTGTCAATTTTCCTTTGAATATAGTCGCTCATTCGCAATATCTAGAGTCGCACAAATGTCATGTGCGCAAACTTTGAGTGGCGCAAATAACATGCCCCCAAGTGACTGAATAAGGGAGTTAACTTCATGGCTGCACATGCCCTTTATGTTATTAACACCTCCCCGACTTTGGTAAATACTAACATTCAGACAATGCAAGCCCTTAATATCATTTACACCCACGTACCCAATATTTGGTAAATAACAACATTCAGATATGGCATGCCCTTTATATTACGTACGCCCGCCCGACTTCGGTAAATAACAATATTCAAAGCTGGTCTGCAGAGGTGAGTTTAACATCCTACATTCTGTTTCTTTATCAAACTGATAATAGACCTCCTGTTCTACCGCCAAGAAACTGGATGTTTTCACCAGCGTCCTTTGGTTGGTTGGTTCAGGTTTTCCGTCATCAGGATCACGCCTATGGCGAACGCTGTGAGATCTGTCTCAACCAACTGTCATCAAACGATAGAATGTGCGCAAACGACAATTCCTTTGGACTTTGGTGCCGATCCGTGATGCGAATCCAGAGATCCGTTTCACAGAGGGGAGGCGTTGTGAATTTTCGCTTCTTTGTCGAGTGTAAGGGTTTCCTAGCTCACCATAGCGGTGTGCGGGGGCTAGAACGGGACGAGACTTCGCTAGACTGCTTTGGGGCTCTCTGGCATGCGAGAAAATATCAAGATGCAAAGCGTATGAACGTACTTCCAGTACTGTGACAGGCAGGGGAGACAATTTCCAGTTAGTGGAAGGAAAACACTCGACAGTGCGGTGGTTATTTCCCTTATCAGATTTGATTTTTTTTTTTTTTAAATATCATTTATAGCCGTTAGTAGCGGCTGTTCTAGTAAAGTAAAACATAGAGCATCATCCGTGACCCATAATGAACATATCTACAAATTTTCAGAAAGATCGGCCCATACGTTTTGTCTGGAGTGAGTGGAACATATTTTGACCACCGACGGACACAGAGACAGCATTTCTTCGTTCCCATTGTAAAGTTCTCTAAGAATTGGGAGTACAAAAAGGGGCCGACAATAGAAACATCCTGTGATTGGTGCACGGAAAGCAGTAACTTTCTCTGATTGGTGCTTAACACGATCAAAACACTGACCGAGAGCTTGAAGAATGAGTGGCCGCACACCAAAGCACAAAGGCCTTTTCTGAAGGTATCGAGTATTTATAGATTGGCGCAAATCAGATTTGTTTCGAGAATTTAATTGTCTGAAAGTTGATTCTCCACATTTTCTTTCATATGGCTATCAAGGCACAAGTCAGGTGGTTCCAAGCAGACAGATCAAAATCAAAGGAATGGGACTATTTTGGCGCTTCCTGCTGGCGGAAAGATAGGGTCACGGGTGAGTGCAAAGGCCTGAAATGTGACGTCAACTAAAGGACATGTCTTTGAAAATTAGTTGTGATTTTATTGATGAAAATAACCCCCAAACAAGGGAAATAATTGGTGGGAAGTTGTTCTTTTGATCATGACCCGTCTAACATTAAATGCTGGCTCAAATTTATGGTAGGCCTCAAAACGCTTACATGGATTATACAGTGTTTAAAGCAAAACCCTAACTGAGGTGTGTGGTCTGTCACATTATTACTTTGAATTTGTCTTGTGCCCGTTTCTTTGCTCCCCCACGCCTTCTCCGTCCCTCGCCACTAGCAAAACCCTTTCGCTGCCTAGGAATTAATCTGAAAGTTAAATCCTATTTGCCAGTTTCCACCGCCCCCCCCCCCCCCCCCCCCCACACCCGAAAAAAAACCGAGTATATATATTTTTTAAAATTCTACTGACTTTCTCAGTGACGAAAACGAGATTACCAACTATCAATAGAATCTAGAGACTTCACCTCTCTGACAATATCCTCTGTTTTGTAAGCAGTATAAATACAAAACGAGGAATATTCCGGACTTCTCCATGGCGAGTATCCTCGACGGCCATGGCAGAAGAGCACACGTCCTTGCCGTCGAGTTATCTCGTCAAATTAGGCACCGAACGGGTTTTACTTAAAAGCAAGCCACTCGCGAGTTCGACTAACCTTAAGGCCTCAGGCCAATAGGACGTTATCTCACCATCAACGTCAACGAGTTCTAGAGTCTATGAAATTCGTCTCAAATCGCGTGGCGACAAGAAGAACGTGCTTGAAGCTGTCGTCACCTTGTCCATTAGAATCTGCCTCATCCCGTTTCTGTCCTCTCCACTCCTCTTGCATCCCTTGCCGCTGGCAGAAGCAAGTCATTCAAGAGTTTTAACATGTCTAGTTTCTGATCAAACAGCGGATTAAAAATCGTCCAGCAAGATTAATACGGAACTTCAAAGGAGGGAGGAAATCATGATTCAAGGACGAAAACATCGCGCGCGCGCTTGCACACACACACACACACACACACGCACACGCACCACACACACACACACACACACACACACGCACGCACGCACGCGCACCCACGCACGCACACACTAGCAAACTAACACACACACACACACACACACACACACACACACACACACACACACACACACACACTAAAAACACACACACACACACACACACACACACTAAAACACACACACATATACACACACTAATACACATATACATACACACACACACTAACACACACAAACACACAGACTAACACACAGACTAACACACACACACACACACACACACACACACACACACACACACACACACAGAAGATGACACAGACTCTCTTTCTTACCTGCCACTATATAGTTGATTAGCAGCTACTACAGTGAATCCAGGAAGTATCTCTACAAGAACACCAAATTCTCCAGCGGGAAAGCGAACACACGACACAACACTGCCTCAACAATTCCAAGCATGCAAGAAGGACCCCTCCAGTCAGTTATGGACCACACAATGTGACGGAACACAAAGAGAACCTTTACTGGACTCAGCCGAGAAGCTGACCGGACAATGGGTATCGTGGACACAACAGCCACGCCCCGTGTACGAGAGGATACTGGCGTCAAAAGCTGGTAATAGCAGTTTTCCCTCTCTA
>JADBJO010002306.1:342500-352500 GCA_016801955.1 Conus betulinus
TTCCCCATGGCTGACAAACACATTTCAGGCCTGCTCACTCACCCGTGACCCTATCTTTGCGCCAGCTGGCTTCTCCCAAAAAGTCCCATTAATTTCATTTTAATCTGTGCGCTTGGAACAACCTGGCTTGTACCTTAATGGACGTATGACAGAAAAGAAGATAAATCAACTTTCAGACACCAGAGAAACTCTCGATACAGTTTAATTGTGTCTGTGTATAAATACTCGACTCATTAAGTAAGGCCTTAGCGCATTAATTTTGGGGTGTGCAGCCAGTACGAAGCTGCACCCTATTTTTATCTAGCGCAGGCCTTCCAGAGTAGTGTGGGATTGCTTCCTGCTGGATGTTTAGCAGCCGAGGATAGTACTTTTGGGGGTCCTACCGGCACCCACCTGTGTATCGTTTCTGTTGTAGGGCTGAAGGCTGAAAAAAAAATTATAATTGTAACAGTTTCAAAACGAGGTGACCGAGGGCGGAAAACATATAATTTTTTTCTTTAAAAAGAAACGGCATTAGTTCCACTAGACAATCCAACAAACAGATACCCTTCCTAACATCGTTTCTTTTTTAAATTTGTGTTTTGTCCTGTAACCTGATTATAACGTTCAGTTATGCTGTCCCTATGGTTTAGAAACCGTAACGTCTTCTGACTGCTAGGTGGCTTGCTCATCATTTTCATTTTGCCATAGGAAAACGCAAGATTAAGACAGTCGTTTTTACTGTTCATCAAGCAGAAGAGTACATGGAGGGTAACTGTAGAGGTTTTGGACTATTTGTGTGTGTGTGTGTGTGTGTGTGTGTGTGTGTGTGTGTGTGTGTTGTTAAATGATAAAATATGAATCAGGCTCTGCGACTTTCCCGAGTACTGTCCACTTTCCGGTGACTGGTTAACGTTTTATACAGCTTTTAACGGGTGGGGACATTCGGAAGACTCGTCATCGGACAGCATGCATCTTTACCGCACTGTGTACAGTGCATACTTTGCTTAATCAGCCCGTTGGGCTAATGAGTGGGTCAGACATCTGCTAAGTCATAGCCAGGAGATCTTCCTCTTGAATTTTTTTTCATCTTGGTCAACAACTGATTTAGCCATCAGCTTTAAAAATCATGGGCAATGTGGTCTCAAAACTTAGCAGATGTGGTGTAGGTACATGGACTAGTCCGCATGCAGCGAAACCTTGATGAAACTGAAATTGACACTGCTTGCAGGGAAACTGACACTGCTTGCTGGAAACTGACACTGCTCGCTGGAAACTGACACTGCTTGCTGGAAACTGACACTGCTTGCTGGAACATTGTCGAAAGTTTGTCGAGAAGTAAGTCAGTATGAAGTCAGATTTTTTTTTCTTTTTTTTTCTGCTTTTTTTTTAACAGTGTAATGCAGCTGTCGCTTAATTACTGCATGGGTGTCAAAGGGTTTGTTTTTGTTTACACTCTCAACTCCGGGGGATGGGGGGGGGGGGGGGGGGGGGGGGGGGGGGGGGGCGGGGGGGGGGTGGGGAAACTCGGTGGTAGAGCGGTGGTAGAGCTCGACTAGTAACCTTGGTGATCCTGGGGGGGGGGGGGGGGGGGGGGTGGAAGTGCAGTTTCGAATCTCTGCCGGGCCCTTTTGGTACAGGGGAATTTTTGCCTTGGAGGTTAACTTTGGTTCTGACTGAAATTTCCCATACAGTCCTTCGAATGAGACTATAAACCGAGGTTCCGTGTGTGAACGAACGCATAACATCTTGCACACATCAATCCCATCACCAACTTTCGGAAGAGAAGGCCAGTTTGGCCGTTGGTAGGATGAATGACACGTTACACACAGCATGCACCCTGCGTGAGAAATGGAAAGAAATGGAAAGAATGGGAGGAAGTAAGGAAAACTGAATGAACGATATTGACTGGATGGACACGGGGAAACGACTAAATGAAGCGTCAGCTGGCAGCTCTTCAGTCAGCACTACCCAGGTAGGCAGCCCGTGGTGTAAACGAGTGTGATTGTAGAGCGCTCAGAGCTTGGTCTCTAGCCGAGGATAGGCGCTATATAAATAATAATAATAATAATAATAGTGATAATGATAACTCGTAGCTTAGAGTATCATCAACCTGCCGCGCACGTGATTTTGTGCTCAATGTTGATTTCACAAGAATCTTCTCTGTTCCTAGGAAGGGGTATATTTTGTCACTTGTACCTGCTTGTCTTCTCTCCAGTCTTCTTCATCCTGTCTGCCCCCCCTTTCCCTTTTCCCTAAGCCTCCCAATCCTCCCCCCCCCCCCCCCCACCCCCCCCCCCCCCCCCCCCCCACCCCCCCCCCCCCCCCCCCCCCCCCCCCCCCCCCCCCCCCCCCCCCCCCCCCCCCCCCCCCCCCCCCCCCCCCCCCGTCTTTGTCCTTCTCTCTCCTTCCTCCTATAATTGGGTGTCGGTTCTGTCCTGTGTGGAGATCTACAAAAGCATCATTGTGTTCTGTTTTCACTTGTTTCTTCAGATCACCCCCTTCCCTTCCCCTGCGCTCCCCCCCACCTCCCCACTCCCTACCCTCTCTCCTTCCTCACCTACCTCTACCCCCCCCCTCTCTCTTACTCCCTCTCTCTCTCACTTTGTGTGTCTCCCTTATTCATCCCCCCCCCCCCCCCCCCTCCCACTCTGCTCCTAGCTATGTGGCCCATACCGTAAGGTATTTGTGTTGGTGTCAGACCCCTTGGTAAATAATGTGAACCCATCCCATCTCGTTGCCTGTGTCGCTCCGCACACGTGGTGTATATGTTAGGACTGAACAGAAGCTGTTTTGTGGCTGTACATGTCGTGTCGTTGTCCATCATGGCTGGAGTTTTTTTTTTTTTTTGTTTTTGTTTTTGTTTTTTTTGGGTTTTTTTTTTTTGAAACGTGGGATTCATATCTTTCCTTTATCCCCGCCCTCCGTTAACTCCCCTCGGAAGATACACTGGCACGAGAGAGAGAGAGAGAGAGAGAGAGAGAGAGAGAGAGAGAGAGAGAGGAGAGAGAGAGAGAGAGAGAGAGACGGAGACGGAGACAGAGAGAGAGAGACAGAGAGACAGCACGCGTCCGCGCGCGCGCACAGACAGACAGACAAAAATAGCGCACGTGTCCCCGCACGCGTTGTGTGTGTGTGTGTGTGTGTGTGTGTGTGTGTGTGTGTGTGTGTGTGTGTGTGTGTGTGTGACAGACAGACAGACAGACAGACAGACAGACCGATAAACAGGGACAGGCAGGCCATAAAAAATATCTTGTTTTCACCAAAGACTTGACCGATCTTGAAACAGCGAACCTTCAAAATCGTCTTCCAACTGTTTGCCAAAGAAGCAAAGAAACGACCAAAACTCATATTCAGTTGGATTTTGATACTGGACGAAATACAAAAATGTAGGAAACATCTCACTGTCTCCTTGCCTCAGATTTCTTGCTTAAAGAAAACTAACAGATCGAAATATGGAATAAAATCATAACACGTTTTGCCTGAAACGTGGTAAAGGATAACATTATTTGAGAAAGGCCACCGTTTTGAAGAATTTTTAATTTCGTGGAATATTTTCTGAGAGTTTAAGCCGGAGTGGGGGGTGCCAAGTTTGTCAAAATAGGTTTGATAGAAAAACAGGTGCAAGAAGAGAGAGAGGTCGGGTAGGACATCTTGACTTTCCGTGAGAAAGGAAGACAGAGGGATAGAAATAATAGCGTACAACCAACTCACCTGCCGTGAGAGAGAGAGAGAGAGAGAGAGAGAGAGAGAGAGAGAGAGAGAGAGAGAGAGAGAGCAGACACAACACATGACTTTATACCCACACCTGTACGCAGCACAATTGCAGCTGACGTTCATTATTTCAGCTATGTCAAATGTTTTCGGCCTTGCGTCAAGGAACAACATGATCTCTCTCCGCCGAATGTGTGTCTCTGGTATGATGTATTCATGTCTTGCTGTCTAATTTACTGTCTCCTTCTGTCTGGTCTCTGTCTCTGTGTGTGTGCGTGTTTTGCCTTCAAGCATGTTCGTGTGTGTGTGTGTGTGTGTGTGTGTGTGTGGTGTGTGTGTGTGTGTGTGTGTTTGCAAAACAGCATAAATGAGAGGATTGCTCCCTGCAAAATGTACACAAAACCAGGCGATTGTGTGTGTGTGTGAGTGTGTGTGGTGTGTGTGTGTGTGTGTGTGGTGTGTGTGTGTGTGTGTGTGTGTGTGTGTGTACGTGTGTATGTGCGTGTGTGTGTGTGTGTGTGTGTGCGTGCGCGCGCGCGTGTGTGTGTGTGTGTTGTTAAATGATAAAATATGAATCAGGCTATGCGATTTCCCGAGTACTGTCCACTTTCCGGTGACTGGTTAACGTTTTATACAGCTTTTAACGGATAGGACATATGTGTGTGGAGGGGGGTGATGAGGAGGGGGGGGGGGGACTGAGGGGTTGGGGTGGGGCGTGGTGTGGGTGTGGGAAGTAGGAATGGTGGGGATGAAGGTAGGGAGGGAGAGTGGACAGGAAAAACAGTTACAATGACCCAGGCCTCGGCACACAGCGGACAGAACTGGAGAAAGCTGGTAAACTGTTCTTCACTGTGGCGCCCCAGTGACTCCCCATGGATGCTAAGGAGGAATGTGGAGCAGAAGAAGAAGAAGAAGAAGGAGGAGGAGGAGGAGGAGGAGGAGGAGGAGAAGGAGGAGGAGGAGAGGGAGGAGGAGGAGAAGAAGAAGAAGAAGGTGATGATGAAGGAGAAGAAGAAGAAGGTGAGATGAAGGAGAAGAACGTGATGATGGTGATGATGATAATGATGATGAAGTAGTAACAGTTGTAGTAGCAGTTGAAGTACTGTACTGGTAGTAGCAGTAGCAGCAACAGCAGCAACAGCAGCAGCAGCAGCACCAGTAGTAGTAGTAGTAGTAGTGGTAGTAGTAGTAGTAGTAGTAGTAGTAGTAGCAGCAGCAGCAGCAGTGTGCAACAGTAGTAGTAAAAGCAGCAGCGACAGTAGTTGTAGTGGTAATAGTAGTAGAAGGAGGAGCGGCAGTAGTTGTAGTAGCAGCAGCAGCAGCAGCAGCAGTTGTTGTAGGAGCAGTAATAGTATAGTAGTGGTAGTAGTAATTGTATAAATCAGCAGCAGCAGCAACAGCAGCAGCAGCAGCAGCAGCAGCAGCAGTAGTAATAGTAGTAACAGCAGATGCAGCAGTAGCAGCGGCAGTAGCAGTAGTGGTAGTGGTGAATCATCTTCATCATCATCATTAGCAGCAGCAGCAGCAGCAGCAGCAGCAAAAGCAGCAAAAGCAGGAGCAGAAGAAACAGAAACAGTGGCAGTTATAGTAGAAGCAGACACAATGGCAGCAGTTTTACAGACAGCGGCGATTTCCGTACAATGACACCCAAAGAAACTAGTATATTGGAAAGTGAAAAAAAAAAAGGAAGGTGAGGGCACAATGACATTTACCTTTACTCTATATGACTTCAAAGGGTTTGTTCTCCAATGAGTGCTGTCCTGCTGATACACACATGACGACTTACTGATGCTTTTCTTAAAACACTGCATGCATACCATCTCTCTCTCTCTCTCTCTCTCTCTCTCTCTCTCTCTCTCTCTCTCTAGCTTACTGCCTCGCCTTCCAAGCGCAGGCCTGAGCCCTTGCCTAACCTTTCTGCCTAACCTTCCTGCCTAAGTTGATACCCTTACGTATGTTTAAAATTTGTGCATTGATCAGAATGTCTTCCCATGTGGTCTAAAGGCTGCAAAAGTCATTCCCTTACCCAAATCAAGAGATCTCACTGAGTTAAACAATTTTAGGCCAATATCTCTTTTATCCGTTGTATCGAAACCTATTGAGATGCATATTCACAAACACCTAACTCAACATATGGAACATCACAAACTGTTCCACCCATTTCAGTCAGGCTTTCGTCGAAATCACTCATGCCACACGGCCTTGACACGCCTCTGTGATACATGGCTATCAGCCATCAACGAAAGAAAAAAACTCACTGGAACTGTTTTTTCTCGATTTTAAGAAAGCCTTTGATCTAGTAGACCACAACATATTATTAAAAAAAAATACTGCATATGTTCAAAATCCGGCAGTAGTCACCTTCTTTCAGTCATATCTTGAAAATAGGACCCAGCGTGTTTATTTAAACGGGTACTTATTCTTCTGAAGGAATAGTGAGCTGTGGTGTTCCGCAAGGCTCTGTCCTCGGACCTCTTCTCTTCTGTATTTTCATAAATGACCTACCGATGCACATATCTCACAATGATGTCATCTGTGATCTGTTCGCTGACGATAGCTCTCTTCACTGTAGTGATACAAACATCATATCTGTACAAATATCGTTACAACAAAGTATAACGGATGTCTTAGAATGGTGCAACCAAAACCGAATGGTCCTTAATCCGCACAAAAAAAAATGTATGGTCCTAACATCGAGACAGAAACATCAACGACAGCATCTTATGTTGAGCCTAAAAATGAATGAAAAACCTTGATCGAGCAGGTTACCGAACATCGTGTCTTAGGCGTGATCATCGATGAGAATTTTAAATGGCAATCACATATAAATCATGTTTGCAAACAGTTGGCTCGCAATTTGTTTTTACTCCATAAACTCAGTTATTATGTTGAACCACACACATCCGAAATTTTTTTTGAAGCCCATTGCCTTTCTCACATCAACTATGCGTCCACTGTCTGGAGTGGTGCCGGTGAAACTCACATAAAAAAGATCAACTCTATGTATAGACGGGAATTAAGCTGATTCTTCCCGACAAGTCTCTCTCGACCACGAGCAAATTCGCAAAAAACTAATGATGTTACCACTGCAGAGCCAACTGACCTATAATAAAGCAGTACTAATGTTTAAAGTCCATGCAAACATGGCGCCAACATATCTTGCTGAGTTTATCCAAATGGCAACAATGCGATATGATTCAAATAATTACATTTTACCACGTGTCCGCATTGATTTGTTCAAATCTAGTTTTGCATTTTTTTTTGGTCCATCTGTGTGGAACTCTCTTCCTCCGTCTGCCAAAACATGTCAATCACTGCCGTCCTTCAAATCAGCAATACTTAAACATTTACTTGAACAATAAATCTAACCTTTTGACCATAGTCTCAACGCCCTACTTTTATGCTTGCCTCTGTATTAGATAATGAAAATGTGCGTGCGTGCGTGCGTGCGTGTGTGTGTGTGTGTGTGGGTGGTGTGTGGGTGGGTGTGTGCGCGTGCGTGCGTGTATGTGTGGGCGTGTGCGTGCATGTGAACGCGCACGCGTACGTGTCTGATTGTGTTTGTGTACATTTTCTTTTTTTTTTTTTTTTTTTTTAATTTCATTATTATTATTACTATTGTTATTATTATTATTATATTATTATAATGTTGCTATATTCTTCATTGTTTCTGCCATTATTAATATGTGCAGTTTGTCTAGTTGAATGTTGTAGAATAGCAAGGACAGATTGGAAGAATAGGCACTGCCTAAAATCTTTATCCTTGAGTAATACCACTCTACATCTCTACATCCACCCCCCCTCCCCACACTCCTCTCTTTTTCTTACACACACACACACACACACACACACACACACACACAAAACGCACGCGCGCGCGCGCGCGCGCAAGCACGAATGCACGCACATTCTCAGATATATACGGAAACACACGTACACATGCGCGCTGGCGATTACAAAGTCACACACACACACACACACACACACACACACACACACACACACACACACACGCGCGCGCGCGCGCGCGCGCGCGCGCATACACACACAGCTTCCTCGCCTATTCCCTTATATCCCTCCCCACCACACACACACACACACACACACACACACACACACACGCACTGACGCACACACGCACGCACGCACGCACGCACACACACACATACACACCCACACACCCCCCCCCACACACACACACACTCACACACACACAGACAAGCGCGCGCGCTCGTAGATCTAGACAGCATGCCGCGTACACCACCTTTCCATTGAGCGCGCATGCATGCATAACTGCGGGTAAATGCTGATAATAACCGGTATGAGGTGTCACCCGTTCTTGTCTCCGTCCACTGAATGCCTGTCTGCTCACGCTGAGGTACAGGTCCCTTATCTGATCCTGCTTTGAAACGCCTGCATGGCTTTTAACCCGGATAGGATTCAGGACCGTGATGTATGAGGGTTGTGTCAGAAGTTCACAAACTCCTCGTGAAGGAGGCTAGCTAGTTAGTTAGAGCTATGAACATTTGGCGAACATCAATTTCGCACATGCCTTTCAAACTGTCACGTCCGTCGTCATTATCGTGATGACGTCATCACCACGTCGGTATTCCCGCCATTGCTGACCAGAGGGGCGTTCTTGTGAGGGTTTGTGATGAAGCCAGCTGTAGCCCTGTCCCAAATTCATGAAAGCCGTCATTAACCTGCATATTCTTCACATTTAGCACTCTCAGACAATTTACATCTTTCCAGGAAACAATAAACAAACTAAAGTAACATTTGCTCCAGTGATGAAACAATTAAATCCCATAACTCCAAAACGAAAGTTGTTTACGACACCCAATCGCTTAACAGAAATGTCAACACTGAGCACAAAAACAAGAAAATATCCCCCCCCCCCCCCCCCCCCCCCCCCCCCCCCCCCCCCCCCCCCCCCCCCCCCCCCATGTGTTGCCTTTTATTTTAACTTTCTCATTGTTTATTATGGTCTACCCCCTGCTTCATGTGAGATTTCCTTTCATACCTGTATCCAGATCTGAAACCAAAAGCACCAGAGCTAGGTGACACTTTGCGATTGAATAACGACGTCACGGCTGCGTTAAAAGAGTTCATGAGCATGCGAGACACGACTGTGAGCCCCTTATGCTAACAGCTGACCGTAAGCTACAGCAACACACACTCCCTTGCAGATGTAGCCAACTCACTCTTTCCCAGAGCTGCGCGCAGGGCACGTGTTGTCTGTCAAAATGTTCCAGCTAGCGTGCGCCTTCAGTAAAAATTCACACACTCGGGAAGCTGTTGTTTATCGTACTTTACCGGCATGCAGTCTCTCTCCCTCTCTCTCTCTCTGAATATATATGTGTGTATGTAATGATGTGTATATCTATTGTTTTTGTTCCCCTCTTCCAAAAAGGGCCTTGGCCTAATGGAATAAAGACTTCATTTTGTTTCATGTCATCTCTCTCTCTCTCTCTCTCTCTCTCTCTCTCTCTCTCTCTCTCTCTCTCCCATAGTAACCAGAGATGGTGCGGATAGAGGCACTCACCAGGTTCTCACTGAACGCGTGTAAAGCAGACCATACTATGGTATGTATTCACTCATCAGGTGGGGGAGGGTACATTTTTGTGCTTCGTTACAAAAATCATATTTTCTTTGCTAAATATCCTTTCTTTGCATCTGAGTCTGTATTCAGTGCATTGATACACATATTTGTTATCAATCACCAAACGTGCCGAAAATAAAACGCATAATGCTCTGTTAGGGACTTTTGTAAGGATACGATGCTACTGTCAGCGTGGGGTAAGAGGGGGTGGGGGGGGGCGAAGGGGGAGGGTACAGACGATTTTTTTCCCAATGCACTCTGGAACCATGGAGGCTCTGTTGGCACTGTTGAGCGAGCATGGTTAGGGGGTGGCCACGTCGTCAGAATGCCAGATAGTCGACCGCCGAAACAGCTGCTGTATGGAGAACTGAGTCAGGGCAAGCACAAAGTTGGGGGGCGAGGGGGGGGGGGGGGGGGGGGGGGGGGGGGGGGGGGGGGGGGGGGGGGGGGGGGGGGGGGGGGGGGGGGGGCGGAAGTAACGTTTCAAGGACTGCCTCAAAGTGTCCCTCAAAGACCTGAACATCAACCTCAACACCTGGGAGTCGCTTGCCCTGGGCCGCCCAGCCTGGCGAAGCAGCATCACAAAAGGGTGCATATACATCAGAGAAGAGACGCACAGCAGAGAGCTGAGAGAACGCGAACCGCGCGCAAGGCCAGAGCTACCTCCACCTCCACTGTAGCACCCACCCACATGTGTCCCACATG
>JADBJO010002306.1:355000-360000 GCA_016801955.1 Conus betulinus
ATGGAGGTAATAGTACAGCTACAAGAAGAATTGCAGCAAAATCTTCGACATCGCTGTCGTAAGCAGCCATTTTTTTTTTTTTTTTTTGGAAACGGGAAGGTCGTATGCATATCATTAAGCAGAAGTTAGCTGATGACGTATGCATATCATTAAGTAGTGGTTAAGAACGAGAACTTCAGTTCTTCCAAACTCTGGTTTCTGATCTACTTCGCCGCCACTCTATTCGTACGCAACACCGTGTTCACCGAAACACTTGGCGAATCAAAGATTCGGCTGGTTAAGAACGGGCTTTAACAGGGCGAACAAACAGTTTGCAAACTGTTTCAGAAGACTCCGAACAAGAAGGAACTTGTTGGCACGATGGTCTATGGTCACTCCATGGACAAACTCATGACAGTTTGGGACATGTTCCAGCTGCAACTCGGTATGAAAGTGGGCGGAGCCAAGATTAGTTCGACCTTGGAAGAGGTCTGTGGTCTCCCGAGTGATTTTGTTGTTGTTGTTGTTTGCATAAATGATATTTAGCTTATCCACAGACAGACAGACATACAGACAGACAGACGGGGAAAGAGAGAGAGAGAGAGAGAGAGAGAGAGAGAGAGAGAGAGACACAGACAGACAGACAGACAGACGGACAGACAGACAGAGAGTGTCATTACTTTTCACCAACAAAACGATTTGCCATCCCCTTTGACTACTAATAATGTATCATCCCTTTTTGCTGCGCCATCCCTTTTCACTGCGCCAACACTCCTTTTCACTGCGCCACCATCCTCTTTTCACTGCACCGCCCCTTACCACTGCGCCACCCCTTATCACTGCGCCACTACCCCATTTTCACTGCGCCACCACCCCCCTTTCACTACGTCACCACCCCCTTTTCTCTGCGCCACCCTTTCACTGTGCCATCCCTTTTCACTGCGTCACCCCTTTTCACTGCGCCACCCCTTTTCACTGCACCACCCCTTTTCACTCTGCCACCCCTGTGCCACCCCTTTTCACTGCGCCACCCCTTTTCATTGCGCCACCCCTTTTCACGGCACACCCCTTTTTACAGCGCCATCATCCCTTTTCACTGCAACCCCTTTTTCACTGCGCCACCCTTTTTCACTGCGCCAGCCCTTTCTACTGCGCCACCCCTTTTCACTGCGCCACCCTGTTTTACTGCACCACCCCTTTTCACTGCGCCACCCCCTTTTCACTGCGCCTGCCCACCCTTTTCACTGCAACCCCCTTTTCACTGCGCCACCCCTTTTCACTGCAGCACCCCTTTTCACTGCGCCACCCCTTTTTCACACTGCGCCACCCCTTTTCACTGCGCCAACCCTTTTCACTGCAGCACCCCCTTTTTCACTGCGCCACCCCTTTTCACTGCGCCACCCCCCTTTTCACTGCGCCAACCCTTTTCACTGCGCCATCCCTTTTCACTGCGTCAACCCTTTTCACTGCGCCACCCCTTTTCACTGCGCCAACCCTTTTCACTGCGCCATCCCTTTTCACTGCGCCATCCCTTTTCACTGCGTCAACCCTTTTCACTGCGCCACCCCCTTTTCACTGTGCCATCCCTTTTCACTAACGAAACAATGTGCCAGCCATTTTCGCTTGCAAAGCAACACGCCACGGCCTTTTCACTGACAAACAAAATCTGTCATCCTATTGTTCAGCGACAAAAGAATGTCCCGCCCCTTTTCTACTGATAAAACACTATCTTACTCCTTTTCACCGACTGAACAATGTGCCGACCACTTTTCACTGACAAAGCAATGTGCGTTTACAAAGAAAACAATCAAAACAACAACAACAACAACAACAACAACAACCAAACAAAAAATAAATAAACAACACGAAAAACCCCGTACGTTTCACCGTGTTCCACTGACCAAGAAGAAAAAAGGTACCAACTCTTCACTGATAACAAAAATTGCTGATCCTTTCCCTGTAATATAAGCAACCTGTCAACCGTTTCCTCAGACAAGACAATACGCTACCCTTTTTCCGCTGATAAGACAAATTGCCACCATGTTTTCTCAAACAAAGGTTATGCCATTCGTTTCTGACCAACAAAGATGTGCCAACCTCTTTTCTACAGACAAAACAATGTGGCGCCTTTTTTTCACCTTCAAAACAATGAGCCACACCCTTTCCACAGATAACCCAAACAATGAACTATCTCTTTCTAACTATCAAATAGAGCGCTGCCCTTCCTTCACTGACAAAACAATGCGTCTGCCATTGTCTATTGATATAGCAATGTGCCATCCATTTTTTTTCCACTTACAAAACAATGTCATACTTCTTTTCGTCGCTAAACAATGTGGTATTTCTTTTCAATCGACCAAACAATGCGCTACCCCTTTTCCAATTGCCTGAACAATAATTTGCCGGCTCTTTTGTTTTGACAAAACAATATGCCATTCCTTTTCCTTTCGTAAAACATGATGCCACTTATTTTCAACCAAACAAAACAATGTACTATCTGTTTTCCGCTGACACACAACGCAAGTTTCCAAGGCTGGTGCAAGACTGCTCCTAGCTGGTTTATTCGGCAGTTTATTCGGTACTTCTGTGGCTCCCATCTGCACCTTCGGGTGTATTTTTTCTTCTGTGCCACGCCTTTTTCAATGACAAAGCAATCTACCTCGTCTTTTCCATTGCTGAAACAATGCTTCGTCCCCTGATTACAGCTAAAACAATATGCCAATTCATATTGATTGACGAGTCAATGTGCCAGTCTCTTTTGCTTTGAAATGGAGACGTACCATCCCTTTTCACTGCACCAATATACAACTTCCTTTTGGCATTTACAAAACGATTGTTTCTGCGGTGTGGAAAATTTCCTTCCGGCATTTACAAAACGATTGTTTCTGCAGTGTCGGAAAATTCCTTCCAGTATTCACAAAACGATTGTTTCTGAGGTGTGGAAATGTTTTTTTTTTTCCAATATTAAAAAAAAAACCGATTGTTTTTGTCGTGTGGGAAACAATTTCTTGTTTTTTCGTTTTCTTCATGGGCATTTTTTGTCCTTAAAATGTCAAGAAATGCAAGAAGAAACTTTCATTTGTCTTGGCACCTTTCACGTCTCCGATGCAGGTTTTGAGAACGGTGTGTGTGTGTGCGTGTGTGTGCGTGTGTGTGTGTGTGTGCTGATAGCAATAAATCCTCGTTCACCAGTCCAGGTAAAAAAAAAAAAAAAAAAAAAAAAAAAATCCACCAGCGTCTCGCACACAAGAGATCAAATGGCGCAGACAAGGGGGGCTACCCTCGTTCGATCATTCCCACGAGTACTCGTTTCACGTTCAATGGGTTAGTCATTCACCCGAATCACCTGTCTGTCCCGACACACTACTGTCGAGGTAGGAGGCAACACACACACACACACACACACACACACACACACACAGAGGAAAATAAAACAACAACAAAATGTACGCCAGTACATTTTCCCATGAGCGTTACGGTGGATAAGGGAGTGAGTATGAATAAAATATACCAATCGCAACACCAAAATGGAGGTGGAATGGATTCTTACATTGTATAGGTTTTTCCCCTTCTTCTTCGTTTCCGTTTTTTTTTTTTTTTTTTTTTTCAGCAGGTTTCTATGTATTACTTTCAAAATGCTGTTCCCGGAGAGAATACACTGCCACAGTATACCACCTCAGATAGTTTCTTTCTTTTTTTTTTTTTTTTTTAAATAATTTCTCTGCTCGTATTATCATTCACTTGAGCCATTTGCCACGGACAATTTCCTTGTTGCTGTAGGTCTTTAACGTGCGCCAACAGCCTGATGCACACAGGAATGATCTCAGGTTATCGTCTCATCTGTAAGACAAGTACTCTTTACCCTCCTCGTCAGGTTAAGGAGGAACAGTGGGGGGGGGGGGGGGGGGGGGGGAATGAACAGTATGAGACAAGTACTCTTCACCTCCAGGTCAGGTTAAGTGACAAGAGTGGGGAAAAGAAACATTGAACAGTATGAGACAAGTACTCTTTACCTCCATGTCAGGTTAAGTTGGAAGAGTGGGGAAAGCAAACATTGAACAGTATGAGACAAGTACTCTTTACCTCCACGTCAGGTTAAGTTGGAAGAGTGGGGAAAGCAAACATTGAACAGTATGAGACAAGTACTCTTTACCTCCATGTCAGGTTAAGTTGGAAGAGTGGTGGGGAAAGCAAACATTGAACAGTATGAGACAAGTACTCTTTACCTCCACGTCAGGTTAAGTTGGAAGAGTGGGGAAAAAACAAACATTGAACAGTTTGAGGCCAAAATCAAAGCTCTGTTTTCTGTTTGTGGTTTGTGTTTGTTTAGTTGTTAGCTTCCCAGTCGATTGCGCTCTCCATTATGTTATCCTCTCTTCACGCGAGCGGTGTGTGTGTGTGGGGGTGGGGGTGGGGGGTGGGGGTGGGGACGTGAGGGGTGGGCATTGGAAACTGGAGACAGACAGCAAGTTCATGCTCCTAAAATCACCACCAGTATTCTCCGCATCTCACAGATATGAATGAATGAATTGATGAATGAATGAATATGTGTGTGTGTGTGTGTGTGTGTGTGTGTGTGTGTGTGTGTGTGTGAGGGTGCGCATTTTTTTTTTTATTTGTATTGGGAGCTGAGAAAGGCTGCCAGTTCGAATACCCCCTAAACGACTTCCGTTTCTTTTCTCAACCCATTGATGTGACTTCCCTTTGAGAATGTTTTGGGTTGATGCATCAACACAGTTCACCACCACGTGCTGCTTAATGCTGTTTCCAGCAGCGTCAATCGCTTCAAACCATCTGAACTCCTTCATGATGAGAATTTGGACAGAGGTGAAGAACAAAGAGGGATAGAAAAAAGAAGAAGATTGTCCAAAAAATCGAGTTTATCTGAGGTTTGGAATTTTGGGGACATCTCTACATATCTATGACCGTCAATTCCATCGGATTTACCCGCGGGGCAAAATTGATTGAGGTAGCTCCTCAACCACGGGACACCGCTGTGGGCGACAGGAACAATGAGTCTG
>JADBJO010002306.1:372500-377500 GCA_016801955.1 Conus betulinus
AAAAAAAGAAAAAAGGAAAAGAAAAAAAGGAAAGAAAGAAAGCAAGACAAGCACCCACATTTCAAACTAAGCCCATGATTACGTTCAGATAGAACAAAAAAAAAACAAACAAACAAACAACAAACAAACAAACAAACAAACAAAAACAAACAAACCAACTTCAAACTTAATCGTCCGCTCCAAACTCAGCGCAATCACTTCAAACCAGAACTGAAAGCCCTGTTCCCTAATCCGAAACCAGCCGTGTAAAACTTGTCCTTCGTCCGAGCTGTTGCACTGTCATACATGCCTCAAAGGGCTCATTTAAGATTGAAGACACATCTTCCTTGATAGAGCTGCAACATTGTTCATTCTATTCATGGCCAACTACACGACAAGATCTATGCAGGGCGGACATCCCACACACATGACCTGCATGCGCATCTGTGAGCACCTGGTGGTCCAACCATAATACCAACCTTGCCAACCGTAGCATCTACCATTCCAACCATAGCATCAACCTTGCCAACCATAACAACAACCTTGCAAACCATAACATCAACGTTGCCAACCATAACGTCAACCTTGCAAACCATGACAGTAACCATGCCAAGCGTAACATCAACCTTTCCAACCATAACATCAACCTTGCCAACCATAACATCAACCTTGCCAACCATAACATCAACCTTGCAAACCATAACATCAACCTTGCCAACCATAACAACAACCTTGCAAACTATAACATCAACCTTCCCAACCATAACATCAACCTTGCCAACCATAACATCAACCTTTCCAACCAAAGCATCAACTTTGCCAACCATAACAACAACCTCGCACACCATAACAACAACCTTGCAAACCATAACATCAACCTTGCCGACCATAACATCAACCTGCCAACCATAACAACAACCTTGCAAACCATAAAATCAACCTTTCAAACATAACATCAACCTTGCCAACCATAACATCAACCTTGCAAACCACGACAGTAACCATACCAAGCGTAACATCAACCTTTCCAACCATAACATCAACCTTGCCAACCGTAACATCAACCTTGCCAACCATAACATCAACCTTTCCAACCATAACATCAACCTTGCCAAACATAACATCAACCTCTCCAACCATAACATCAACCTTGCCAACCATAACATCAACCTTGCCAACCATAACATCAACCTTCCCAACCATAACATCAACCTTTCCAACCGTAACATCAACCTTCCCCAACCATAACATCAATCTTCCCGACTATAACATCAACCTTGCCAACCATAACATCAACTTCTCCAACCATGATAGTAACCTTCCCAACCCTAACATCAACCTTATTAACCATAACATTAACTTTGCCAGGCGTAACATCACCTTTCCAACCGGAACATCAACCTTCCCAAATCACACCATCAATCTTCCCGACTATAACATCAGTCTTCCCAACCATAACATCCACCTCGCCAACCACAACATCAACCTTCCCCACCATAACATCAACTTTCCCAACCGTACGTCAACCTTCCCAACTATAACGTCAGCCTTTCCCAGCTACAACAGCAACCTTCCCAACAGTAACGTCAACCTTCCCAGCTATAACGTCAACCTTCTCAACCGTAGCATCAACCTTTCCAACCGTAACATCAACCTTCCCAACCGTAGCGTCAACCTTCCCAACCGTAACATCAACCTTCCCAACCATAACATCAACCTTGCCAACCATAACATCAACCTTCCCAACCATAACATCAACCTTCCCAACCATAACATCAACCTTCTCAACGGTAACATCAACCTTCCCAACCATAACATCAACCTTTCCGACCATAACATCAACCTTTCCAACCATGACATTAACTTTGCCAAGCATAATATCAACCTTGCCAACCATAACATCAACCTCCCCAACCGTAAGATCAATCTTGCCAACCATAACATCAACCTTCCCAACCATAACATCAACCTTGCCAACCATAACATCAACCTTTCCAACCATAACAACAACCTTCCCAACCATGACATCAACCTTGCCAACCATAACATCAACCTTTCCAACCATGACATCAACTTGCCAACCATAACATCAACTTTGCCAACCATAACATCAACCTCCCCAACCGTAAGATCAACCTTGCCAACCATAACATCAACCTTTCCAACCATAACATCAACCTTTCCAACCATAACATCAACCTTTCCAACCATAACATCAACCTTGCCAACCATAACATCAACTTTGCCAACCGTAACATCAACCTTGCCAACCATAACATCAACCTTTCCAACCGTAACATCAACCTTCCCAACCATAACATCAATCTTCCCGACTATAACATCAACCTTGCCAACCATAATATCAACTTCTCCAACCATGACAGTAACCTTGCCAAGCGTAACGTCAACCTTACCACCCCTAACATCAACCTTTCCAACCATAACATTAACTTTGCCCAGGCGTAACATCAACCTTTCCAGCCATAACATCAACCTTCCCAACCACACCATCAATCTTCCCGACTATAAATCAATCTTCCCAACCATAACATCCACCTCTCCAACCATAACATCAACCTTCCTAACCATCACATCAACCTTCCCAAGCATAATATCAACCTTTCCAACCATCACATCAGCCTTCCCAACCATCACATCAACCTTCCCACCCGTAACGTCAACTTAAATAGCTATAACGTCAACCTTCCCAACTATAACGTCAACCTTCCCAACTATAACGTCAACCTTCCCAACTATAACGTCAACCTTCCCCACCGCAACGTCAGCCTTCCCAGCTATAACGTCAACCTTCCCAACCGTAACATCAACCTTCCCAACCGTAACATCAACCTTCCCAACCATAACATCAACCTTCCCAACCGTAACGTCAACCTTTCCAACCATGACACTAACTTTGCCAAGCATAATATCAATCTTTCCGACCATAACATCAACCTCCCCAACCGTAAGATCAACCTTGCCAACCATAACATCAACCTAACCAACCGTAATATAACCTTCCCAATCGTAACATCATCAACCTTCCACACCGTAACATCCATTATGTCAAAGTCACGGCCATTTAACAGTGACGTGGCAGAGCGACAACTTGGGACGCAGGTGCAGGAATCCCATCTCACTGCCAGACTCGGAACCTTTCGTCTGTCTGCTCGGCACCAGCACCCAGAAACAGCCAGTCTGACCATCCCAGGAGTACTGATACATACCCGCACTTACCACCACAACACACCTCCTCTCAGCTCAGTCCATCTCGCTTCTGCCTACCTTCATTACTAATATACATTCACCTCCTCCCCTCCCCCCCTCTAACCCGCCAGACTGACTCCTCTTTTGGATAGATAATGAACACAATGTAAATTAAATCCCTCTCTCCTTCCTCCCCCCATCCCCCCTTCTTCATTATCCACCCATTTAGATTACTTATTTCTTCATTTAGCGCTTCCTCTTCCTCTCCCCTTCTCCCAAGGTTTGTTAGAACTTGTTTGTTACGTTTATTCGTTTTTTCTAGTTTATTTGGTTTGGGTTCGTCCAATTGTTTCGTCTTGTCTGAAGAAGACAAGTAGGTCGAAACGTGTCTATTTTTGATGTGTTGTATTCGTAAGGCGGCTGAATAGCTCCATTTTTACTCTCTAGTTTTAGATTTCGTCAGCAATCTCCCTGTTTTGAAACTTGACTCTTTTTCATTTTATGTATTTATTTATTTATTACAATTTTTCAGTTCATTCCACAAAGACATCTTCTGTATTATGACTCCACCATGGTAGCCACATATCGTTTCCCGGGATGATGTCTTACAACAACATACGTGTGCACGTGTTTTTCTTCTGCGTGTGTGTCTGTCTGTGTGTCTGTGTCTGTCTGTGTCTGTCTGTGTGTCTGTCTTTTTTCTTTCTTTCTGTCTTTTTTTTTTTCTTTCTTTCTTTTTTCTTTCTTTCTTTCTTTCCTCCCTCCCTTCTTTCCTTCTTCTTCTTCTTCTTTTCTTCTTCTTCTTCTTCTTTTTTCTTCTTCTTCTTCTTCTTCTTCTTCTTCTCCATGTCTGTCTGTCTGTCTGTGTCTGTCTGTCTGTCTGTCTCTCTCTCTCTCTCTCTCTCTCTCCTCTCTCTCTCTCTCTCTGTCTGTCTGTCTGTCTCTCTCGCCATCCACCCTACCTGCATGCAATAGTCCATTGGACTAGGAATATCAGAATGGGACAAATAGTTACCATGGTAAGCACATTCCGTCTCCTGACATGACGTGTGCATGTGCTTTCTGTCTGTGTCTGTCTGTGTGTCTGTCTGTTTGTCTGTCTGTCTGTCTGTCTGTCTGTCTGTCTGTCTGTCTCTGTCTGTCTGTCTCTGTCTGTCTGTCTGTCTGTCTGTCTGTCTGTCTGTCTGTCTGTCTCTCTCTCTAACTATCTGTCTGTCTGTCTGTCTGTCTGTCTCTCTCTCTCTCTCTCTCTCTCTCTCTCTCTCTCTCTCTCTCTGAGCCATTCGTTCCACCGGTACTGGACTAGAAATGACAGAAGGGGATAATACATGGTTTAAAAATCAATTCATTGGATCGCTCACAGGATCTATCTAATCCAAAGGAGGGGCTTTGATTTTTCACAGATGCTGACGCCGAGGACCAAACTCTCCTCTATCCCATCTTGAGCAGGAATTGAACTCAGAACACTGAAATCAAGAGGGAAAAAAATGCTTCACACACTGCTAGACCCACCAGTCCCCCGGCTTCACAAAACTACGTTCAACAATCGCATGAACGTAATAGTCATCTTGGTATAAAGATCATTTTGGTGATGAAAGTAAGACTGTAGACTTTTGACATCAGTAGTGTTCCATAGTCCAGCAAATCGTTTAGGGGTTACTCAGCAGGCGGGAGGAATATAGGAAGCAGGAGAAAAGACAGACAATGGAGTGGGTCACAGTTACCGGCCTTTTCTACTTCATTCCAGGAGAGTGACACTTGCTTGTTGCTAAGGCTTTAGTGTCAAAGGTCAAAGTTATCTCCAAGTCGTGGAC
>JADBJO010002306.1:382500-385000 GCA_016801955.1 Conus betulinus
GTGCGTGCGTGCGCGCGCCTGCCTGTGTGTGTGTGTGTGTGTGTGTGTGTGTGTGTGTGTGTGTGTGTGTGTGTGTGTGTGTGTGTGTGTGTTCAATTTGTTTCATTCGGATATGCTTTATATTCACTACGTCTTCTAGGTAGCCGGGACACATAATGTTTCTACACACACACACACACACACACACACACACACACACACACACACACACACACACACACAAGAAAAGGCCACCCGGTGACAAGAATGCCACCACGTTAACATAACAATCATGCACTAAATCCTCCAATAATAATAATAATAATAATAACAACAACAACAACAACAACAACAATAATAATAATAATAAAAGAAAATCACAGAATTTCACCTCAAGAAAGACAGTTTTGAGGAGATCCAAAGGTGCTCAAAATCTTGTACTCTTTCATATTCTACCCGAAAAAAAAAAGGAGCAAAAATGTCATGATCGCACACTTTACAGGGCGATAGTCAATGGAATGAGTTTCCCGTATTCGCTTTACGGTCCATACTAGTCATCTGTTGTCTCGAAGTTCTTCCTCAAACTCTTCCCATCTCAGTTTATCTGACTTATTCTATAATTGTGTTCAGTTCCTTCCTGTATGCTCTTATCATTTTTTTTCTTTTACATTTGATTTATTTCTTTTATTTCTCATTCCCCTTCATGTGCCCTGTTTTTTAGTCTTCTACTTTCAAGTTTCTGGTTGCTATCGCTTTCATTTCTTCTCCTGTGTGTGTGTGTGTATGTTGTGTGTGTGTGTGTGTGTGTGTGTGCGTGTGTGTGTGTGTGTGTGTGTGTGTGTGTGTGTGTGTGTGTGTGTGTGTGTGTGTGTGTGTGTGTGTGTGTGTTCAACACACCTTTCCAGTTCAAATCTGTCTCTAAAATCTTGAAGACATTGGGGAGGGGGTGGAGGAACTGGTGGGGCAGGAGGAGGTGGCGGAGGAGGAGGTGGCGGGGGGTGGTGGTGGTGGTGGTAGAAATTTGGACAAAGGCTGCTGCTGGCTGTGGGGGGACTGCAGAGAACTACCATCAGGAGAGAGCCGGGATCCAGGAGAGGGATGATCTCAGGGGGCTCCGGGGTGAAGGACACCCGGGCTCCGTTCGGCGGGTCAAGGGAAAGCACCGCGTCCAAGTTCCTGGAAGGATGGTCTCCCCTCTCCTGCTGGAAAGCGGCGGGAGGTGGGAGCAGGGGTTGAGGGGGTGGTGAGGGGTCTTCGTCATCACTGCCGTCCGGATCTCGCTGTCGGCGCTTGAGCTCCGCCATGAAGGTAAGGCTGGAAGACTGGTCTGCGAGGAAGTCCGCAGCTGCTTGGCTCTGGCGCCCTCCTCCTGAAGGTCGTGCAGAATGCCGAGGGTCTTCCCCCTTGGACGTAACAGTTTCCCGGGAGGCGGAGTAGGGGGTCTGGCTGCTAGGATCCCAGAAAACCTTCCTCCAGCATCAACGTCATCGTCGTGGTCGTGGTCGTCGTCGTAATCATCCACCGGAGAAGGGATGTCGGGGGGGTGGGAGAGGGGATCCGCGCGTCTCTGTAGAGTCCAGCTGACCTAAGGTGGGGGGTCTGGAAGGACTGAAGGTCAAGGACTCTCTGGGTGACGTTTCTCCATCGAACGGGGGCGTGGGAGGACGCTGTCTCCGAGCTGCCTCGCTGTTGAGATTCACCGAGTTCAACATGGCCTCAAAGGCTCTGTGGCCTTCTATTTCATCCACGGCAGAAGATGCTTGCGTAGGGTAGGTCTGCCTAACTTCGGAGAAGCTGAACGCTTGCGTGTCTGTGCTGACCACGGCTCTGGCGCTGTAGTCTGGAGCAGGGGGTGGGCTCTGGGTCTGACTCTGAGCTCTGCCTCTTCAGAGCGGGTGGAGGTACAGCAAGAGCAGGTTCGGCAGACTCCATGTAATCAGCTCGGGGTGTGGGCTGCGGCTCCGCTTCCGACTCCGAATCAGACTGCAGTCTGGGGAAGTTGGATACTGGAATGAAGTGTGAAGAACTGGCTGGTCGAGGAACTGGACCAGCGTGATGGCTTTCTGCAGAAGGCGCTTCGAAGGGGTCTTCCGTGCGGTTGGAGGGCAGGTAGTAGATGTCTGAGCGTTGGAGGTCGTCATACTCCTGCTCCATCTCGTCGTCGAAGGTCATGGTGTAGCGGCGCTCCTGCAGCGTGGTGGTGACGAAGCCTCTGCTGGGGTCTTCCACACGGGGCTGGCTGAAGCTGCGGGTCAGCATGGCCTCCTGGCTCAGGGGCTGAGCATCCCGCGCCATGTTGGATTCCCCCAGAATGATGTCCCCTGGTATGGCCAGCACTGGCGCCTCTTCCATGGGCTGCTGAGGCTTGGAAGGTTTCGGCTTGGCGCTTTTGGCGTCCAGGGATCTGGAGCGGGACCTGTCGAGGTGTGGGGGCGTGGATTCTCCTCCACGAGATCGAGATTTGGAGCGCCCGCGAGACTTCTTGTCTTTGCGCCGGTAGTGTTCCTCTGATGCTTCCTTG
>JADBJO010002306.1:427500-430000 GCA_016801955.1 Conus betulinus
GAGAGGTTTTTCTCTTAACCACAATGCAGTTCTGCAGAATAACTAAGAAGATCAGGAGGGCTTGGGGGCCTTGGTAGGGAGGGGGGGGGGGGGGGGGTGGGGGGGGGGCGGGAATGGTGAGGGGTGTCGACAGCGAGTTGTGGGGGAGGGGGTTGACAGACGACTTGGGGTGGGAGAGTACGTGGGGGAGGCAGTGGGGGGGGGGGGGGGTTGTTGAGGGGGATCACTCACAGAGGAGTTGGTGCTGTCTTCTGTTCAGTACGGAATCGATTGGAGGAAAGCGAGTGCTTCTACTTCAGTTGGGCGCGCGCGTGTGTGCGCGTTTGTGTGTTCTTGCGTGCGTGCGTGCGTGCGTGTGTGTGTGCATGTGCTTGCGTGCGTGCGTGCGCGTGCGTGCGTGCGTGCCGAGCGCGCGCGCGTGTGTTTTTGTGTGTGTGTGAAACATGTATAGGCGTGCGTGTATATGTGTGCCGCTTCTCTCTCTCTCTCTCTCTCTCTCTCTCATCCTCTCCTCTCGTCCCTTCTCTCTCTCTCCTCCTCCCTCCGTCTCCGTCTCTCCTCTCTCTCTCTGTGTGTCCTCTCTCTCTCTGTGTGTGTGTGTGTGTGTGTGTGTGTGTGTGTTGTGTGTGTGCCACGCGCGCGCGTGAGCGCTGTGTGTGTGTGTGTATGTGCGCGCACCGCGCGGTATGCGGTGCGTGTGGTGTGAGAGTGATTTATATACGTATGTTGGTTCGCGTATGTGTGGCCTGTGTGTTGTGCGTGTACGTGTGTGTGTGGGGTTGTGTTTGTGGTGTGGTGTGTGTTGTGGTGTGTGTGTGCGTGTGCGTGTGTGTTATTGTGCCCATTGTGTGAGTGGTTCGTATACTATATATATATCTTATATTCTCTCTATATATATATAGTATATAGAGAGAGAGAGAAGAGCAGAGAGAGAGTCGAGAGATAGAGATATGATATATATAGGCGAGAAATATCACATGTTTGGTTGTGTTTGGCTTGTTTGTGTGGGTGTGTGTGCTGTGTGTGGTGTGTGGTTGTGTGTGTTGTGTTGTGTGTGTGTGTGTATGTGAGTGTGGGTTTCTCTCTGTGTGTGTGTGTGTGGTGTGTGTGTTGTGTGTGTTTCTCTCTCTCCTCTCTCGTCTCTCTCATCTCCCGATGTCGCCTCCGAGTCCTCTCTCCGCGTCTCGTCACTTCGTCTCTCTCCTCTCTCTCTCGTGTCGTGTGTGTGGTGTGGTGTGTGTGTGTGTGCATATATGTGACACAACCGGGTGTGTGTGTGTGTCTCCTACTGGCGGCATTGAGTGTGTGGATGTCGGTACTGTGGTGTGTGTGTGTGTGGTGTGTTGTGTGTGTGTGTGTGTGCGTGTGGTGTGGGTGTGTGTGCTTGTGCGTGTGGTGTTTTCTGTGCTGTGTGAGTGTTTATATATATAGTCTAATAATATATATATATAGAGAGAGAGATAGATAGATATGAGAGAGAGTACGAGAGAATGAGAGATAGAAGCTAGAGAGAGATGGTTATACTATAGGAGTAATATGATCGATGTGTGTGGTGTTGTGTGTGTTGTGTGTGTGTGTGTGTGTGTGTTGTGTGTGTGTGTTGTGTTTGTTTGTGTGTGGTGTGTTTGTGTTTGTGTTTGTGTGTGTTGTGTGTGTGTGTTGTGTTTGTGTGTGTGTGTGTGTGTGTGTTTCTGTTTGTGTTTGTGTGGTGGTTGTGTGTGTGTGTGTGTGTGTTTGTGGTGTGATGTGTAGGTATGTGTGTGTGTGTTGTGTGTGTGTGTTGTGTGTGTGTGTGTGTGTGTGTGTTTCTCTCTGTGGTGTGTGTGTGTGTGTTGTGGCATGTTGTGGATGTGTTGTGTGTGTGTGTATGTATGTGTGTTGTGTGTGTTTGTTGTGTGTGTGTGATGGTGTGTGTGTGTTTGTGGTGTGTGTGTGGTGTGTGTGTTGTGCCATATATGTTACCATGGCGTGGTGGGGCGATACCCTTTGACCGAAAGCGCGTGGCTGGTTTTGTCTGCTGGTGCATGGTATTGAATCCTGCCTCCAACTCTAACGCCAGTTTAGTGTTGCCATGCCACTGCAGGCCAACCCATGAAAGTGACAAGATGATATCATGTTCGAACGTGTGCAGTGTGCGGCGTAGCACAAACAGTCCCCTTTGCTGGTTAGTCTGCCTCTAGACGGATTCTTGTCCTTAGTTGCGAAGAGATATAGCGAGAGAGAGAGCGAGAGAGAGAGAGAGAGAAGGTGGTGGTGAGAGAGAGAGTAGGGAGAGATGAGTGAGGAGTAGAGAGAGGGGAGAGAGAAAGAGGAGAAAGAGATAGTGAGGAAGAGGGGAGAGGGAGGGAGAGAGATAGAGAGAGATAGAGGGGAGTAAGAGAGATAGATATAGATATAGAGGAGTATGAGAGATATAGTATTGTGTGATAGAGAGACAGAGATACGGAGGGAGAGAGGGGAGAGAGTCAGAGAGAAAAAGGAAGAGAGAGAAAAAGCGAAA
>JADBJO010002306.1:442500-445000 GCA_016801955.1 Conus betulinus
TGTCTCTGTGGGCTGTGTTACTTCTTCGATCCACACACAGGCATACTGTCTGACACAAGACGCTTTGTTGACTGACCATCGTAGGTGGACAAACCCTCTGCTGACAGACCAGACGACTCGACTGCCAAATGACAAAAAAAAAAAAAAAAAAAAACATTCCATTCCACCAGCTCTGCTTTGCCTCTCTCGTCTTCCTACCCGAGTTTAGTGGCTGCAAAGTCTGATCAACTGAACAAGAAAAGGCATTCCTGGGTGGCACGGCGCACACACACACAAGACACTAACAATGCCGAAAGTTTTGTCCACTAAATCAGAGGATGTTGCTATGTCATGCCGCCCAGGAAAAGAAATGTTAATTTTTATTTTATTTATTTATTTATTTTTTTTTTTGCACAATATATTGGCAGACCTGCTCTGCAGGTACTTGATATGTTTTTAAGGAGAACATGAACTGGAGTAATTGAAAACTCTTCTTTACAGGATGTTTACTCCTCAGTGGTCAGTTTTTTTTCTTCTTTTTCTTTATTTTATAGTGATTTGTACTCTTAGGAAGAAAGAGACTGCTTGTCACTTTGATGGAAGCAGCGGGCTAGCTGAGAGAGAGAGAGAGAGAGAGAGAGAGGGGGGAACACACACACACAGAGAGAGAGAGAGAGAGAGAGAGAGAGAGAGAGAGAGAGAGAGAGAGAGAGAGTGTAGAGGCAGATACATACAGAGACAGAGAGAGAGAGAGAGAGAGAGAGAGAGAGGAGAGATGAAGAGGAGAGAGCAGAGACAGAGATACATACATAGAGAGAGAGAGAGAGAGGGGGAGGGGGGGGGGGGGGCGGGGGGGGACGGAGAGAGAGAGAGAGAGATAGAGAGAGAGAGAGAGAGAGAGACAGAGACAGACAGACAGACAGACAGAGAGACACTTGACACTTTGACACTTTTAATATCATTGACTTACAGTCCTAATGACATAGGTGATGCGTCATTTTCATTTTTTTTAACACAGAAAGAATGATCAGCCTTATGGTTCAGTAATGTGCAAACGAGCAAACAAAGTTACTAACATGAAACAAAAAGTATAACGAAAACTATCTTTCTAAACGAAAGTGACACGTTATGAAAAATGGCCACCCAACGCTATTATAAATGTTTTTACAATATCAAAGTTCAACATACTAAGGTTCGTATATTTGTATCAGTGACTTCTTCATATATACATGTATACGAGAGGAGAGATAGATGTGGAGAGAGAGAGAGAGAGAGAGAGAGAGAGGAGAGAGAGAGAGAGGAGAGAGAGAGAGAGAGAGGAGAGATCGAGAGATAGAGAGAGAGAGAGATTACCCTAAGAGAGACATCCTCCCTAAAGAGAGAGAGAGAGAGAGAGAGAGAGAGAGAGAGAGAGAGAGAGAGAGAGAGAGAGGGGGAGAGAGAGAGAGAGAGAGAGAGAGATTACCTAAGAGGACAGGAGGACGAAGAAATATGAAGAGAATAATTATTGGGATCTGTGAACCCAGAATGGAATGTTGTCTGTGGAGGCAAATCGGTCGTCTGTATGACCTGAAATGATGTTTGTAAAATGGGCGAATGAGCTGAGGTAAGTGTGACCTAGATGTGTTTGCGTGAGGACAGTGTTAACACTTTGTATAAAAGGGGGGGAAATATTATTGTTGTGACGTCTTGTTGAATATCATATTGGGATAAGAGAGAAAAAAGGAATTATTCACACACACACACACACACACACACACACACACACACACACACATATATATATATATATATATATATATATATATAGATATATATATATATAATATATACAGACCTTAACGCCAAAAGATATAAGGCGTGAATAGAACGAAGAAACATTTTTTTCTTTACCAGGAGGAAAAAAAATTGAAATTGTATTCTGGTTTGTGGTGTTGAAAGAAAGGAGTCCGAAGTGTTGTTGCAATCGGGGTGCATGGTTCACTCTGTAAGCGTGTGGACCATCATGTGATTTACTATTTATGGGGCATGGGGAAAATAGAGCAATACTAGTTTTTTCTTAAAGCAGGGTTTTTTGACGTCTAGACCAGAAAAAAACAACATTGATCTTGGAGAAGAAAATGGTGAAGAGTGCACTCACCAGGGTTTGAGTATGGTGATCGGGGGAACAGGAAGGAAACCAAGCAAGCTTTCTGCTCGTAGATCTGTCATCAGGCTTCGAGTTAGTGGGTGACAGAGACCGGTCTTATATGGGGACTGACAATAAAAAGAAGAGAGAAGGAATGAACAGAGCTAGAGACAAAAGGAAGTTAATTGGGGTTAAGCAGTGAGTAGGAATCATAATTAACTTCCTTTTGTCTCTGAGCTCTTCCACCATTTTCTTCTCCTTCAAATGTGATCCTGCAGTCATCTCCTGTTTTTGCCAACAACATTGATCTTGCTTGTATCCAGGATGAAATGGACCGTAGATTACAAAAGAGCCGAATGAGAGACAAAGTCGTCCAAACTTGACCGTGTTACT
>JADBJO010002306.1:450000-455000 GCA_016801955.1 Conus betulinus
ACGTTATACCTATTAGAGCTAAGTAATATAAATTTTCTATACAAATTGTATCGTTCACTAGTCTGGGATATGATCGATCGTCCCACATTTGCCATCTACAGTCAAAATAGCCTTTTTGGTTTGAAAAATAGACGCATAAACTGATTTTGGATTCCACGGACCCCTGAGCCAGCCAAACATATCCCAAATCTTTAATCGCCGTGTGCTTACACAGAAAAATAGGAAAGGACGCATATTTGAAAATACCCAGTTTCGTTTTTCTTTTTTTTTTTCCTTTTTTTTTCTGTGTATTTTTTTTTTTTTTTTTGTTTTTTTTTTTTTTTTTTTTTTTTTTTTTTTTTTTTTTTTTTTTTTTCCCCTTTAAAATAAAAATATATTAAAAAAAAAACCAATCGAATAAAACATTTCATAAGACCTTATGAGGCAATCTAACTACCAGTAATCCATGTGTAAAGCGCTGTAAAAAACCACAATACCGAAACGACCAAGCTAACGACGGGGAAAAAACTAAACGGGCTGAAGTAATGGAACAAGGAATAATCCTGTTGGAATTCCCCATACACAATAACACCAAATCATTTAGAACTACGCGCCTGTCGAGACCTAGAAACTTTCTTCAAAGCCAAATAAAATGCACTTCGAGGCAAAAACACAAGCAAGCAGGCAGCAAAACAGATGGCACCGCCTCACAATGACGCGGCGGTTTATCATCTCTAAAACACCAAATTTCTCTGCCCAAAGGTTCTATTTTCCCTTTTTCTTTTTTCGGCCCCATACATCAAAAATAGAGGCTGTAATCTGGGAATCAAAGATCCTTTTTAAAGAATACCTCAAGTGAAATTATCGGTTTAAAGACGCATAGGCAATCTTTTTAGCACTAAATCACGCAACATCAAAAGCATGTCTTTTTTTCTTTGGCCTACTATGCGAGGTATTCTTCTTTGCAAGCAAAGCTAAAACTCTTTAGGACGAGTAGAAAAATAGATCCCCAAGGTATTTATACACAGTCACTACAGGTATACCAAGAGGTCCACATACAAATCCATCCTTTTCCCCCCCCCATTCCCTCCCCCGATAAATCTCCTCCCCCGTCCGATAAATAATCCTTCCCTTTTTCGAAAGACCATGATGTTCTTTTTAATTTTCAGTTTCACTTACTTTTCACCAGCTCTATGAAGAGCAGCCCTTTTTTCAGATTATTCACAGCTTGACGGGTTGTAAGCCAACTATTTTTTTCTGAACCCCAGAACGATGGTCTCGCTAGCATTAGGCTAAATAATTCTGACAACAAACCATCTGAAATCGTACCACCTGACTGCCATTTGTTAATACCTCACTAACCCCCCCACCCCCCCTCGTTAGCACCTCAGTAATATATACATAAGAAAATAATTCAGGGGCTAAACCATCACCTGACTTGTCTTTAACCGTCTTACTCTCTACCTCCAACACCCTCCAGCGGCACAATTAAAAAGTCTGTCGAACTGGAAACCACTTCCTTTATCCCTTGTTTTGGGACTACTGATACAATAGCTCTAATTATACAAACCCAAATACAAACAACAACCTAATAATTTTAATTTCATAATTTCCTCCTTCCTCCCCCTTTGACCGACCCCACCCCCGTTGTTATAAAGTAATACTGTCCATAAAATCTTTTCTGTTTAATTGGAGCTCCAAGGCTTTTTTTTTTTTCCCAAAGTTTTCAAATTTTTTTTCCCCTCAAAGTCAATAACACTCAACACTGAGGATTTCGATTTAAAGAAAATTGCTTTGAACAACGCCAGAAGAATAAACATATGATCGCCAGGTAGGTAACGCAAAACACCCCTTTTAAAAGCCTAGCTTGGATGTTCTCCTTCTTCCTATGTTCCTCACTTGTGGTTCTCCTCTCTCTCATCTCTCAGGCTCCCACCGTCAGAATTATTACATTCAAACTCCACTACATCCTTAATCCTGGCTGTTCATGGATAGTGCTATAATATTGTACTTATTTACTGCTAACTTCACACCAAAGAGAATACCGCTGTAAGTATTAGTTTAGGATTGTTTTGACATCGCCTTTTTCCTTTTCCCCCTTTTCTTGAATATTGGTAAAGTTACAGCAGAAACCTGTCCAGTTATCTGGGGAAGATACCATCATCAAAAATTCTATTGAAAAAAGCTTGTAAAAAGTCGAGAGAGAGAGAGAGAGAGAGAGAGAGAGAGAGAGAGAGAGAGAGAGAGAAGAGAGAGGACAGAGAGACAGACAGAGAGAGAGAGAGAGGAGAAAGAGAAAGAGAGAGAGAAAGAGAAGACAGACAGAAGAGAAAAAAGAGAGAGAGAGACACAGAGACAGAGAGAGAGAGAGAGAGGAGAGAGAGAGAGAGAGAGAGAGTATCCGCAAGTGCTGACTGATGATGCATGATTGAGAGAGCAGAGATTGAATAATTCAGTTCCAGTGTACACACCGCGCAAAGCACCGTGGATTGGATGGCTCTGACGGCAGGACGAGGTACACAGGAGCGTTGCCTGTCCACACAGAGACACCACACACAACACACACACCACACACACACACAAACACCACCACACCACACACACACACACAAACACACACATACTTTTTCGTCCCGGAGATGATATGGCACTTTGAGAGTATGAAATTTTTATTCAAAGGAAAACGAAAGAAAGAAAAAAGAAAGAAAGAAAGAAACGAAAAAAGAAAAAGAAAAGAAAGAAAGAAAAAAAAAGAAAAAAGAAAAGAAAAGAAAGAAAAGAAAGAAAGAAATGGTCGAGATTTAGACTTCGCTCTCCCTACCATTTATCAACAGGACGTGGATCCATTTTTTCTTTGGTGTGTTCATCATATATGCCAAACAACAGGCGTTGACGACGGTGTCCTTTTTCGCAGAATTATGTTAAAAAAAAAAAAGGGGTGGGGGGGGGGGGGGGGGGGGGGGGGGTGGCGAAAATGTGTGGTGGGGGCGTGTGTGTGTGGGTGGGTGGCGTGGCGTGCAAATGTGTGTGTGTGACTCTGGTGGTGTGTGTTGTGTGTGTGTGACTCTGTGTGTGTGTGTGTGTGTGGGTGTGTGTGTGTGGTGTGTGTTGTGTGTGTGTGTTTTACTGTGTCTGTGTGTATTCTTGTTGAGTGTGCCCCTTATGTTTTTGTTAAAAAGAAAAGGAGTGTGTGGTGTTGTCGATTGTGTGTGGTGTGTGTTGGTGTTGGTGTGTGTGTGTGTGTTGTGTGGTGTTTGTGTGTGTGTGTGCGTGTCCTGTTGTTTGTGAGTGATGAGTGAGTGATGGAGTGTGTGTGGTGTGTTGGTGGGTGTGTGTGTGTTGTGTGTGGGTGTGTGTGGGTTGTATTGTGTGTGTGTGTGTGTGTGTGTTGGTTTTTGTGTGTGTGTGGTTTAATGAAAGGAGAGAGAGAGAAAGACAACTAGAGAGAATAGAGAGAGAGAGAGATAGAGAGAGAGATTTGAGGGAGAGGAAACGGGGGAGCGAGAGAAGAGGAGAGAGATTGAGAGACAGATACATTAAGGAAGCAGACGACAGACAGACAGATCAGCAGACGAAACAAGAGAAGACAGATGAAGAGAGAGAGAGAGAGAGAGAGAGAGAGCATGAGACTAGGCAGGGATAACAGAACAGACAGACAGACAGACAGACCAGACCCACAGACTACAAACATGCAATGCGGAAAACGTCCTAGGCCTGTTACCGAGTCGTGCAGGCTAATATACAACCAAAACTACCATAACCGCGTTTGCCGCGTATTGCCAGCTAGAACCCAACCAAACAACATTCAAATCACAACATACTTTGCATTGCTCACATCTCATGGTCCGGCGGGTCCTCAAAGAGTAAGAGGCAGTGGTCAGGCAGAGGGGGGAGGGGAAGAACAAGAAACGGGTAGGTGGGGGGTGGTGGGGGGGGGGTGGGGTGGGTGGGTGTGGGGTTGTGTGTGGGGGGTTGGGTGGTGGGGGTGGTGGGGTGGTGGGGGGGGGGGTGGTGGTGGTGGGGGGGGGGGGGGGGTGGGGGGGGGGGTGGGTTGGGGTGTGGGGGGGGGTGGGGGGGGGGTGGTGGTGGTGGGGGGGGGGTGGTTGGGGGGGGGGGGAAACCTAAGCCCAAAGAATCTTCTTATTCCCCCCCCCCAGACCCGCTCACTATCACTCCCCGCCCCATCGGCCCTAATTCCCCTGTCCCTCTGCTCCTCCTTACTCCTTTTCCTTACTTTCCTCTCCCACTCACCTTCTCTTCTTTCCGACTGCGACGCCCCCTCCCCCCCCCCCCCCCCCCCCTCCCCACCACCCCCACACCCCCACTGACTCATCTCGCTAGCCTCCTCTCTTTTTCCCCCTTCCAGGTCACACCAACCCCTCCCCTCCCACCTCCCAACCCCACCTCCCCCCCGTCCCCGCCCCGTCCTTTCTCTTCTTTCCCCTTCTTCCTTGGCCGTTCCTCGCAGAAATCGGCTAAGTCTCCTTCTTTTGTTTATTTTGGGACCAACCCAAATGCATTTCTTCTTCATCGTTTTTCCTTTCCTCTTTTTCCCTTCTTTCCCTTCTTCTCCTTTTTCTGTCACTTTGTTTTCTTTCTTTCTTTTCTCTCTTTCTTCCGTCTCTTTAATTTCTCTCCGCTTCTTGTTACCCGATAATCACTGGATGGGGGAATGCGGGTTGTAGTCCCGCCCTCCTACCTCTATTATCCGCCACAACGGACCCGCAGTCAGGAAGAACGCGCGAGAGAGCGAGAGCCTGCATAATATTATCATCCATCGATTCGAGTAGGGGCTTAGGCCTTACGGCTCGAATGTTGATGCGGTTTATATATAATTTCGTGTTGCATAGCATGCCACCCATGAGAGGAAGAGAGAGAAGAGAGAGGAGAAGAGAGAGAGTAGAGAGAGAGGAGAGAACCACAACCAGAAGACCAGACAACAGGAATAGACAAACCCACAAAGAAGACAGCCAACCAACAAAATACAACACGGTGTGTCTATACACACACCACATACACAC
>JADBJO010002306.1:470000-472500 GCA_016801955.1 Conus betulinus
TCCTTCTTTCATCCATCAATAAAGCACAGGAGGTCTCTTATCTGCTTTCCAAAGACAAGTTGTCGATCTGTCTCCGTTCTCTCCTCCTCTCTGCTCTCTCTGTCCTTCTTTCCCCCCTTTCTCTCTCGTTGCCTTTCTTTGTCAACAAAGCGCAGGCGCGCTCTTTTCTTCTTTTCTCTCTCCTCCCCCCTCCCTCTTTTTTTTTCTCTTTTTATCTGTCCATTGATCGGCGGTTTCCATGTGTTTGCTGATGGAGGTTGTGTCGGAGTGGAGTCCAGTCTGCCGAATGAAAAGCCTTAGGGATGGGTCAAAGTGTCCATGGGGAGCCAAAGAAAGGCAAGAGATAGGAGAGGTGACGGGGATGGAGAGGTAGGGTTTGGGGGGTTTGGGGTTTGAGGGAGTGGGGGTGGGGTGAGGGGGGGGGGGGTAGGTTTTGAGGGGGTGGGGGTGTGCATGGCGGGTAATGTTTGAGGGAGTGGGAGTGGGGTGGGGGTAAGGTTTGAGGGAGTGGGGGTGGGGTGGGGGTAAGGTCTGATGGGAGTGGGGGTGGGATGCGGGGAGGGTTTGAGGGAGTGGGTGGGTGTGGGGGTAAGGTTTGATAGGAGTGGGGTGTGGTGGGGGGTAAGGGGTTTGTGATGGGAGTGGGGGTGGGGTGGGGTGGGGGTAAGGTTTGAGGCAGTGGGAGTGGGGTGGGGGTAAGGTTTGAGGGAGTTTTAGGGGGTGGGGGTAAGGTTTGAGGGAGTGGGAGTGGGGTGGGGGTAAGGTTTGAGGGAGTGGGAGGTGGGGTGGGATAAGGTTCGATAGAGTGGGGGTGGGGTGGGGTGTGGGGTAAGGTTTGAGGGAGTGGGGGTGGGGTGGGGTTTGGCGATAGGGAGAGGAAAATGAAAACTGGTGGGAGGGAGTAAGGGGGTGTGGGGGTGGTGGAGATGTGGATGGAGGGAGAGAAGCGATTTATTTATTTTTTTACCGAGAGAATTGTTTCAGAGAGAGAGAGAGAGAGAGAGAGAGAGAGGAGAGAGAGAGAGAGAGTGTGTGTGTGTGTGTTTTTTCCTTCGATGCTTAACTGATATTTCTCGATGTCACAACCAGAAGCAAAAAAATGATTTCGGAAGAAGGAAGAAAATGATGAAAGAAAAAGAAAAAAAGAGCACAAGAGACAAGAAAAAAAACAAACAGAAAGAAAGGAAAAAAGAAAAGGAGAGCAAAACAAAAACAGAAAAAGGGAAGAAAGACACTATAAGAGAGAGAGAGAGGAGAGAGAGAGAGAGAGAGAGAGAGAGAGAGAGAGAGACAGAGAGAGAGAGACAGACAGACAGACAGACAGAGACAGACAGACAGACATACAGACTGACAGAGAGAGAGAGAGAGAGAGAGAGAGAGAGAGAGAGAGAGAGAGAGAGAGAGAGAGAGAGAGAGAGAGTTAAATATTGGGTCTGTGCCTCATGTCAAGAGCGTTGCCATCCTCACTGTACGCACCACAGTTTGATTGTTTGCATAGATATGATACAGTTTGCGTTCGCATGTTTAATGCTTTGTAGAAAAAAATGGGAAAGAGAGAGAGAGAGAGAGAGAGAGAGAGAGAGAGAGAGAGAGAAGAGAGAGAGATGAGAGAGAGAGAGAGAGAGAGAGAGTAGAGAGAGAGAAAGATAGGGGGGGAGAGACTCTAGCCTCATTATGATAATAAGAAAAAAAATAAATGATGATAATTATTAATACTATTAATACTATTCATATTATGATTATTTATTGCACTTCGTTTTATATAAGTCCTAAATTTTTAGAAAGATTTAAAGCAAACATAAATGAAACCAATAAGAAGATGAATATTGCAATAAATACCATGAACAAGAGTGCAAAACTGACACACACTCACGCACACGTACACAAGCACATGCACTCACGCACACACACACACACACACACACACACACACACACGATCCCACACACACAGCCTCACAACAACGCATATAACAATAAGCAAGCGCGCGCACGCAACCACGCACACACACACACACACACACACACACACACACACACACACACACGCAGAAGGAAAGAAAGGGTACATACTGAGAGAGAGAGAGAGAGAGAGAGAGAGAGAGAGAGAGAGAGAGAGAGAGAGAGAAAGAGAGAAAGAGGTACTGACAGCATATTCGTGGTGTTGGAACGATGAATAGGTACGTAACGGGCGTTATCGTAGTGAATGTATTTCACCAAGATCAAGATAAAAAGGGTCACGTTACTGACATTTAATTCCTTCCATTTTCACGATGTCTAGACATCAGTCTGTTGGTCAGATCGTCAGTTTCCATCATACATATGCTATGGAATGTAGATGAAAACACAGAACGTAAGCGTGTGTGCAAGTGAAGAAATGAGCCAATCTACGAATTCATGGGGATGGAGGGGTGGAGATAGGAGGGTGGGGTATGCTAGTAAGTGCATGAAAATTCGCTTGTAAACAAGAAATCAGCATTTTCTTTTGTACTAAGGGAGAC
>JADBJO010002306.1:477500-480000 GCA_016801955.1 Conus betulinus
ATTTAAGAAAAGAAAAAAAAAAAGAAAGAAACAAAACAAAAAAACAAAACAAAAAAAAATCAAACCGGTGTATATCCCAGATTGCGTCCCCCTCCCTTCTTTAAAAAAGCAACCCTGGAGGAATTCAGAAACTGCGAATACGATGTGACATCCTCCTCCTGCCCCATCCGCACAGCAACCGTCTGCTCAGAGATGCCTCCCTCCTTCCCTCCGGTCTGAGTCTCTATGGTCTTGTAGGGTCCCAGGTCCAGCGCCTCGTTGTCGACGACGACCGCCGCGATGATCCGGAACTCCGAGGAATCCTCTGGCTGCTGCTCGGGGTCTGAGAGTCCTGTCTGGGTGGGGGTGGACTTGGTATGGTCTGGCCTCCCGTTGCCTCGCGAGGAACTGCCTCTCACCAGCCTCGTGGCCGTTTGGGGTCTTCCCAGGTTGTTCCTGGCGGGGGCGTGTTCTCCTCCAACGTTGTCTCGATGCGGTATTCGGATTCCTCCTTCTCCTCATCCAGGTCCATGGCCAATGCCTGTGTGGATGGGGGAGGGGGTGGTGGTTAAGGGGGTGGAAAATGAAAGGAGAAGGGACAGAGGGGAGGTGATTGAGTGGAGTGGGGAGTCGGGGACAAAGGGAATGAAAGTGGGGTGGGTAGGGGGTGGGGTGGGGGGGGGGGTGGGAATGGATGACATGTTTGAGGATTAGTCTTCCAGGACGTTGGAAGAGGCTGGTCTGGGGTGATGGTGATGATGGTGAGGAAAGTGGTGATGATAATGGGGACTGTGATTACAAGCATGCCTAAGGTAGGCAGACGCGCTGCGGATTACTTTGAATTACATTTTTTTTAAACAATTTCTTGTCATAAATGTATTCATGAGATGTAAAACCTATCAACTGAAGACAGTCGTCTTGACTGTATCATTTTGTACGTTTTAATGCATTGGTGATTGTGACCTCTACAGAAAACACATTAGCCAAATGTTCGCATGTCTGTTTTTGTATTGTGTGTTTAATAAGCGTTACCTTACACTTTCTTTTCTGTGTGTTTATTGTATTAACCCCTTTCAGTCTGCTCGTGCATCTTATGCTCTATCTTCTATATTTCGGACCCGAAAAAGCAAATACTTACAATCAGTTTTCAGACGAAACGAAAAATACTGATGGTGTTTCCTGTCTGACCATTATCAAGTCTCTCTTTAAGTAGACAGTATTGTGAATTTGATTGTTATCATCCTTATTCTTATTACTCTGATTGTTGGTGGAGGTGTAGATGGCGATGGTGGCCCTGGTGGTGTCATCACATTGTCATTACTGTGTCACCATCGCCCTTCTCATGATATTCATCATCTTCCCGACCAACTTTTCCGAAATTATCACCATCATTCTGATCATCATCGTCATCGTCGTCGTCATCATCATCATCACTGTCGTCGTTGTCATCAGCAGCAGCATCTGCCCAAGCAGCAGCTGCATCAAGAACAGCAAAATGTGTATCGGTTTCCTCACCATACTCATCGTCCTTATAATTGTTGTCATCTTCATCAAAGTCATTTCTTCACCATATCTGCGATTACCCTCGCCGTTATCTTCATCATCATTATATTCTTGTAACTGTTATCATTCCAATCACCACTGACAAAACCATCACCACCGCCACATCATGTCATCGTCCCAATCATAAAACAACAGCAGTAGTATGAACAGCACCACCACCACATCCACCATGAACAACCTTATCATCTTCATCATGACAATTAACATCATTCATATCCAGTTTGAATTTAAAGACTAGGGACGTTTTATCTTTTTCACAAAAAATGGAATTAATACACTGTACAAATGAAATGAGTAAATCAGATAAACGTGAAAAGAATATACCGGGAGTGCAAGATTTTAAGGAGTAAAATATATATTTGAGAGTATTTGTTACATCGAATAAAAGAAACAAACCAACAACAAATCAGGTTTTGAACAAATTCAGTTGACACAGAAAGGGAGGTATTCCATGCTCACAGCCAGAATCTATGTACAGAAAAAAAATAAGCCTCTAAAGGTCAGACCAGACTGGTCACTTAAAAAGAAGTTGCGTGTTTGGAGCAATGACATTATCTGAGGAAAGAGAAGAACACTTCACAGTTTAAACCACTGCGGGCAACGAAAGAAAGAAAACGGGTTTTACGCTTGGGACAGAAGTGTGGTCATCGAGGAGACACTTTACATGCCGAAAGCTTTATAGGCAATTCAGGAGAATAAACTAGGAGCGTTTCATTTTTTTTTTTTTCCAATAAAAGACGGGAAGTAATCAAATTAGTTTTGACGATTAGTTTGAGAGATTTAGCAGTTCGATCAAAAAAAACAAATGTTACAATGAGAGAGTTTAGACGGCTGATCTCAGTTATGTCCAGTCAAACCATTCTGAAGACAGAATGAAAACAACTTTCGAGCAGAGACGTCAAAGGGAAATCATAACTGAACCTGTTCTCTTGAGCTCATTGAAGCAGATGTGACAGAC
>JADBJO010002306.1:485000-492500 GCA_016801955.1 Conus betulinus
AGGCTTATTAGTTCTTTTAAACAGAACTGACACTCAGATATGGAAAGTAAAGAAAAATATCGCTGGTTTTCTCATTTAAAAATGTTTTTCAATCTGAAAGGTTTCTCAATGTCATAACGGATACATAGCACAGAAAAAATTACGTAAGATTGAGGTTGAGAACTTTAGGTTTTAATGCGAACAAAAGATGGTTTCAATATGAAACATCCACAGAATCTCCTTGTCGTGCATGCAGACATATTATTGATGACAAAGAACACTTATAATGCTTTATAATTAAGTGCGGACAAATTGTTCATTTTTTTTCCATTTAGATATAGCAAAAAGACAAAATGGCTCTGTCGTGTTATTATCAGATGATGGACTTGTAATTAAAATAGTTGCGAAATTCATCGCAGAAGCATTGAAAATGAGACAGATGAAGGATAGTGAAATTTATGATAATGCATTATAAGAGATATATAAATGAATATTATCGTTCATCGCATGTGGAAGAGATCAGTAACATACAATGTCATCATTTGATTCAGTGGATGATCGAGTGAGTCTTAATTTTCTTTAAAAACCTTACTGCATTACTCCTGTGCGTGAGAACATAAGGAAATGTTACGAATTATATTTGTTTTTTGTTAACCTTTGATTTGATACACAATAGGAATGACTGTGTACTATTTGTTTGCAGGAAAGGAAACGGGAAATGTTGTTGCTATCAACTCCCCCCCCCCCCCCCCCTTGTCAAAAGACCTCTCTGGTAATGACAATGAAATATCAAAGTGTCAAAGTGTCTCTGCGAAGACAATGCATGCATACACACAAACATATGCATTCTCCCATTTCTGTGTCTGTCTTTCTCCTTGTTTGTCTGTCCATCCATCCATCTCTCTCTCTCTCTCTCTCTCTCTCTCTCTCTCTCTCTCTCTCTCTCTCTCATGTATACACACGCACATACATATAGATACATGCACGCACGCACGCACGCACGCACGCGCGCGCGCGCGCGCGCACGCACGCACACACACACACACACACACACACACACACACACACACACACGTAGAGTAAATCGCGGCTACAGAACATTAAGCACGTTAAGAAAGGAAGAAAGACATAGTAAGTAAGATATACAAACGTGTGTGTTAATTTACACTGTTAGCAGAGAGTTAAGCACACATACTCTTACCAGATGTAAGAAATAATGCCTTTTGAACAAAAACAATGCTATCTTCCCTTTATATGAAGAGAAAAGGATATAACAAAAATTCTAGTCGGCATGTACATGCATGAATTAAAATGAGATAATATGACAATCATTCTCTTGACATAATACTGAATACGTAGTAGGAACTATCTATTAACATATAAACGCAAAACAAATGGAAATTACATATTGTACGTACCAAAGTACATAAACAGATTCAAATAGTCACTTACTATATTAGCGTACATTTGAAAAAACTTATTCGACGAGTACACGTTCCGATCAAGCCATCAAATACAGTAAGATTTCCTTCGCTTCATGGATGAGAAAGATACTAATGAAGCAGTCGAACGGTAGAGGAGCAGTTGTATACACTGTTATTAGCAAAGTTATGTTATTAACATGCCGTGTCAACACAAACCAACACCCAGGACATGCCGTGTGTCAACACACAAGCCAACATCCAGGACATGCCGTGTGTCAACACAAACCAACACCCAGGACATGCCGTGTGTCAACACAAGCCAACACCCAGGACATGCCGTGTGTCAACACAAGCCAACACCCAGGACATGCTGTGTGTCAACACAAGCCAACGCCTATGCCATGCCGTGTCAATACAAACAACACACCAGGACATGCTGTGTGTCAATACAAACCAACACCAGGACATGCTGTGTGTCAACACAAACCAACACCCAGGACATGCTGTGTGTCAACACAAACCAACACCCAGGACATGCTGTGTGTCAACACAAACCAACACCCAGGACATGCTGTGTGTCAACACAAACCAACACCCAGGACATGCTGTGTGTCAACTGAAACCAACACTAATGCCATGCCGTGTCAACACAAACCAACACCCATGACACACTGTGTCAACACGATTTAACACCTTTCTTTCGCTGTTTCCACAGACACCAACACGCATGGTAAGATGCTTCAACACCACACCACGGACCAGTGAAAGAAGATTAGAGTTAATGCTATGAAACGAACGAATGCATGTATACACACGGTCCGAAACCACAGGGGTTTTTCCCCGATTTAGCTGAGAGTTGTACATGTATAGAAATACACCGTTTCAACAGACTCTCACCTTTGTCTTTCTCGTTCTCCTCTGTAAATGGATCAATGATAATGATTTCTTTGTCTATCTGTCTGTCTGTGTCGTATACTTTCCAGTTACCACGGCTAAATAGCTACACATAAACATCAGACTGTCAAATTGTCATTTGCAAGCGAAAGACAGGCTTTGAACAGGCATTCTGAATGTAGGCAATAGTCCGAAGTAATCATACATATATCTGCAAAAAAAAAGCAACAACATGATATTATTGTTTACATGTTAAAAGGAAACTAGTGTAAGCAACAATACATTTTGGGGGGGTTATTGCTCCACGCTCGCTTTGATAACGGCTAAAACTCTGGGCCATGTTATATAAATTTTAGGAATTTTTTCCAGTAGACTTTGCTGATCTAATGAATGAGATGATCAGACCAGTTGGTAGGACATAGTATACATTCCGTACCAGCAAATCGTTTGTGTACATTATTTTACACCTTAAATAGTTTGCATACATGTTTTCACGCTAAAAATATTCAAAATAATACACTAAAAATCCGCAAAAATACCACAGGTGTAAGACAACTATTCTAACAGGATGTACATTTACTTGTTCCGTGTATGTGCACGCCAGATTTGAAATACATAAAGATTTAAGAAGCTGTGCTTCTTTGCATTTAAGAAGAACCTCTCGATTTCACTGCAGACTACTACCTTTAGGTGAAGAGGGTTTACTTTACTCATAAAGGTTTTGAAATAACAGAATTTAAAAGAAGTAACAAACTAACAAACCAGAAATCCTAGCTGCCAAAAAAAGCCTTGCCCATCATCCATTCCCATAATGAAGAGGATCCTTTCTGTGTTGATAATTGTTTAAAGTGAGAATTAGACCAGGGACGTTTGCTGAAGGTCGCTTGGAATTGTGAAGTCATCGTTTCTTCTTCATACAATCACAAACGAATGCATATGACATCGGCGGTTTTATTTGTTTTTTTGTGTGTTTGATGTTTGCGTTTGTTTGTTGCTGTTTTTTCGTTCTGAGTACAAAACCAGGTAACCATCAGCATTTACAATTCAAAGGGCACCATGGAAAGCACTGATATATGCCAAATTCGAATACATTCTGGAATCACCCTTTGAGGCAATTTGTTAATGAAAATTCAATTGTTTTCCCCACGAGATGAAGTTAGAGTTTCTTCCCTTTGTAACATTTTAATAGGACATAGATTTTACGAAATGTTAACGTTTTTATCACCAAGAAGTTGATATTCCATGAAACATCTCTCTTATGGTACCGTTATCAATCCATGCAATTACTTCGCAATAAATAGTAAGGGGAAACAAGTGCAGGGTAGAAATTCCTCCGGCCCGTCATTGAAACAATGGCCTTGCAAATACTAAACGAAATCAAAATAAAGAAGAGAAATGGGCATGAAAAAAGGGCGTGTCAATGTAATTACCAATGCCTTCTCTAGCAGCATGTGGGGGCCATCATAGTCTATCTTGAAAACAGAACCACTGGCATCGCCTGTCCTGTGTTAACTTTCATCGGCTGATTCAGACACATCAGTGGAAGCCAGCTAACTCTTTAGGGTTCACATTCAGTGGAAGAAGTGAAAAACAAAAACAAACAAACAAACAAACAAACAAAAACCACAAAACTTGTAGAACGGATCAAGGATCCACTGTTTGATTCGGATCCGCAGTACGGATCCACAAAAAAAGAAAAAAATGATGGCTTCGTCCCTGGGCTATATTTTCGTGTTCTACTAGGTTTGACCAAAATCGGACCGGTGGTGTTTGCGTGATTATATTTGTAGTAATCTTGATGAAAGGACTTTGTTCTCACCACACGAGCAGTATCTGCAAAACAAATCCGTACCAACCTTTACTGGGAACCTTCTTAGGCCACGTCCATTCTTTACTCAATGTTTGGGGTTATGAGCTTTAGCGTTCTTTTAGGGCAGACGCACAAACAGACAAAAAACCGTCATGCACTGTTAAAAAAACATTGCTTCTTTAACGGGGGGGGGGGGGGGGGGGGGGGGGGGGGGGGGGGGGGGAGTGTGACTCATTTTCTGGAAGTGGAGCAACACGAGATGAACTCGATTCATTGTTATTCCCGGCAGGCCGTTAACACTACTTAAAGTCACAGAAACGTTCGGTTACTCTTGTTCCAAAACTAAAAGCAGTTAAGGACATGCAGCGCCAAACCATGCTGCCCCTTCCCCTAGCACGCACCAAAACAAGATGAACAAACGAAGGAAGTAGATTCTATACACACTTGTTTCTTCTGTGTCTTCCGTTTGTATGTAATTTGTATGTAAACACCAGGCAAGTCACGAATACATTATGATGCATTTATTCCTGAGGCAAGGCTGACCTACGTAGACCAACAATCACAAGTCGTTGTCCCAGCATTAGTCTACTACACACTCCAATACATACGCAGAAAGAAACCGGTAACCACATAGCGTTTTGTTACTGTAGTACCCACATCAGCAACATTCTTACCTTTGGGAATCCCTGTTTGAGACACAGGCGTTGCCTCAATTATTTTGAACATTAAGCTGACAAAACATGTCTGGTGAGGCGATTATATATAATTATCAGAATGTTATCAACTAAATATGTGAAATGAGATTAAAAAAAAATGAAGTGAAATAAAATAAAACGGATCATTCACTGAATGAGTGAATTATCTAGTGAATGAGTGATTCATTCAGTGAATGAGTGATTAAGTGACTGAATGACAGGTTTGCCACCTGTTGAAGAAAAGACTGACTAAATAAATACATTAACTAAGCTAGATATTTTAATGGCATGTTTGTAATCCCACGAGCACAGCGTGTATTTAAAGATGAATATGTTTGTGCACTATTACAAACGAGAGATGGATGGAGGCCACTGAAGTTAAGACAATGTTTATGTTCGCAGGGCTGTGATTTATTATTTACCTATTTGTAGCATGATAGTTCTAAATCTCCACGAGCTTCTGTCGACGGTCGTATTCAACTGGTCAAAGTGTTGTAATCCATCCCGTCATTACTCTTTTCAATCCAGAACGTTATCGGTCTGTTTGTGGAATGTACACTCTGCATTGTACCCGGTAGAATCATCTTTGACAGGGAATCACAGCAGGCTGGCGCCGTTTAGAAAAGAGGATCTTCTCTGTTGACGTGTTGCATGGCACAGTTGTCTATTTTACTTTTTCTGAACGTATATAAGATCCAAAAAATCCATCCGAAGCATGTATTCTAGAACTTCTGAATTTCTGCGCTCGAAATGTGCTGTCAATGTCATGCAGACATGACCAAAGTGAGCAGTGTCTTGTGATCCCTTGTTGAACTGCCATTTGTTTTCAGAAAAGACCTAAAGTGCTCGAACTTCTCCACTCACTCCAGTACCTGTGCGATTAACACCATGTTGACTGCTTGTTGTTATCTGGAACTGTTAACCTTGGACTAAAAACATGTAGACTTTGAAATACCGCCTTGAACTGCTGACTTAGGGCTAACATCATGTTGACTGCTAAAGGCTGCTGGAACTGTTGACCCAAGACTTGTTCTTCTTTGTGCATCTGCTGGTTTATTGGCTTTATTGCTTAGTTCCTGAAGTTCTGCTTCGCGGTTCTTTGATAGGCCAGTGTCATCAGCGAAACGCAGGATGCAGACAAAAACGGCCCCTCAACGCATACCGAAGCGTTTCCTGTAATTTATTCTTCAGGTGGATGTCACATACAAAATGACATGATAAACAGCTTTGGCACATTCCCTCGGTTCTTCGGAAAAATGTCTGATATTATTTTCATGGAGAACAATGCTGTGTGCGCCTATGTAGAATGCTGCTATACGTTGGAAGAGTTACTGATTACGTTATGGTTCCTCTTGACCTGCCATAAGCTAAGGCAGTCATTGTCGAAGGCTCTCTTGAAGTCAATGAAGTTTGTGACAGAGATTAGGCTGGTGTTATATACGCTCATCCATCAGCAGTCTGGTGTTGAAGACCTGTTTGGATGTGCTTTTCTCGGCCTGAATCCTGCCTGCGCTCTAGCAGAAATATTTTATGTATTTTATTTGAACAGGTCCACGGGATTCCCAACATCTCTTTACCGGGAAGGCTGATTAAACTGATGGTCATGCAATTTAACAGAATCGGCAGAGATGTAAAATGAGATTATGTCTACTTTTTCTTTTGTTCACTACTTTGTTTCTCATATTCTCCGACAACTTTCTCCTAAAGGTGTACTCCCAAACCTCAAAGATAAGATAAGATAAGATAAGATAAGATAAGATAAGATAATGTTGCTTATACCCCAGCCGACCGCAAAGGGACATATCAGGGCTGTCACCACGTTAAAATCTACTCACAAGTCATTCATTCACACAATTCTTTAAAATACATCTTCTAAAACCCATCCGAAAGTTTTAAAAAAAAAAACCTTTCCACTCTAAAATCTCAGATCCTATAATAAATGCTAATCTCTTTCAAGAACTCGAAGATCGCGTCAGCATCTCTGAACAAGATTTTCATGGAATCTGCCGCAAAATATTTGTGTCTCACATCATGTAAGTCCCAACACTCTAAAAACAAACAAACAAACAAACATGTTTCATTGTAAGTGGCACATGACATGGAATGCACAATGGAGCTTCTTCACTTTTTAAAAAGTATGAATGGGTAAAATAGGAATGGCCGGTGTGCAGCTGCATAGAACTGTTTTTCTTCGTTACGACCACCAGACGTAGATGAGAGGAACTCCTCTGGGCTTGGACGGATCTGAAAGAGTTTGTTATCTATCTGTGCATTCCAATCCTCCTGCAAGAGGTCTCTGACATAATCATTAATTTTTGGTTTCAGATCTGAGCAGGGGATATATGTAAATATAAGTATATATATCAGAAAATTTTCCTATCGTGGCATTCTTGGCCAGGCGATCAGCCATTTCATTCCCTCCGACGCCAACATGACCGGGAACCCAAGCCAGAACAATGTTGTAACCCTCCACTTTCAATCTGGTAAAAAGTTTTTAAAAAGTGAAGTTCCGGATGATGATGGAGGTTGCGGCCAGCTATGGCCTCCAAAGCTGACTGCGAATCCGACAGAACCAGAAAGTCACCCTTCATAGATTGTGAGATTATATCCTCAGCGCCCGAACCAGAGCTGTAAGTTCAGCAGAGTAAACAGAAGCACCTGAAGGAATATGTTCTAACAGCATTTGAACAGGAGCACC
>JADBJO010002306.1:507500-510000 GCA_016801955.1 Conus betulinus
AGAATCAAATATCTGAAAACTATTCTGGCACACTCCATTCATTGCTTGACTGCAAAAGCAGTCCTGTTCTTACGAAACAAGTCCCACTTTTGAAAATAGGATTAGAATGCTTTTTGAACTGAGAGTTTACAGCTGATGTTAGTGTCACTTGTTTCCTTTGTGTGTGTGATTTTTTTCCCATTAACGTTTTTCTCTACGAAATTAAATCTGGCAAATGTTTTATGTACTTGCTGGTTACATTCTGATGAAATTATGTTGAAGTATTGTAAAGTATGTACTCGCTAGGGGGCTTTGATTCTCTCTCTCTCTCTCTCTCTCTCTCTCTCTCTCTCTCTCTCTCTCTCTCTCTCTCTCTCTCTCTCTCTCTCTCTCTCTCTCTCTCGTCAAAGTTTTCTAAAAGAAAATAATATTTGTTATTCGTAACTGGGATCGACCAGTGCACACCATCTATTATCGAAGTGCTGGGTTGGGGGGGGGGGGGGGGGGGGGGGGTGGGGGGGGGGGGGGGGGGGGGGGGGGGGGGGGGTGGTGTAGGGGGGTGGGTGAATTAAGGTCACATTCACCGTGACCAGTGGTGAATGAAGGATCGTATATAAGTCCCACCCTTGATCCCAGGTCAGTGGGGAGGATTTTGACCAGTGCTGGGGTAAGAATTATGGAGGTGTGGCGAATGATCGGACTCGGGTCAGGAGTCACGGCTGAGTGATCAGCACGATTTCTATTTATTTTTTCTTTTTTTGTATATATAATTTGATCTGTCATCCGGGTGTGAAGTTCGCGGTGACTGTTCTTTGTTTCTTTTTACTTACTTATTTTTTTTTTATATTCGTTCAATCCTTCCTTCCTTCATTCATCTACTCATTCAATTATTTGAGTATTTGATTTATCTTTATTCATCTATGTATTCATTTATATAGTTACATATCCATTGATGTGTGTATTTGCTCATTCAATTATTTGTGTATCTGATTTATCTTTTGATTTTATTTATTTATTTACTTACTTACTTATTCATTCATTTTATTTTCTTGTTATCGTATCTTTCGTAGCTTTTTCGTAGCATTCCTCTCATTCCGACCAACCTCCAACTCCTGTCTACGCAGTTAGCTGCAGACGTCCTGTCGCAAGCCCAACTCCATCACTCCGCCAGAAACTATACAATAATATCAGGTCTTTACGAAGCCACTCACCCGAGGAGACACCGCCCCGCAGCTCAGTCACTTCAATGGCCTGCATACAGTAGAGAGATTCTATCTATATCATACCAGCGTTGAAGCGCTTCTCGAGTGCTAGATCACTAATACTGTTATTCACAAAAGGGGCGATAATGACATCGGATTGTGTCTGATGAGTCAGGGCCCATGTTGGTTGGGGCTGGGTGCACAGTCAGCGTTCTTCTCTCTCTTTCAAGTTTGGTCGTGACTAGGGGCTGGGTAGGTGGGGTAGGGTGGGGGTGGGTGGGTGGAGGAGTGGAGAGGGGAGGGGGTGTGAAGGGGGTAGGGTGTGAACAGGACAAGGATGACGGCTGAGTTGATCGTGGCATTAAAGTCTTTTCGCTTCCACGAAATAACCCTGTCCTCTGCCACGCCTACCTGCCTGCCTATGCCTGCCTGCCTGCCTGCCTACCCAAGCAGGTAAAGGGCGCTTCTCCACGCTTGGCTAAAGATTTTCTCCCTTCTCCCACTTTTGGCCCCCTGCTCTCTCTCTCTCTCTCTCTCTCTCTCTCTCTCTCTCGTGTTCCTCGATGACACGTTCTCAGTGATCGTGATCACACACCGGGTTTGTGCGCGTTCAGGCACGGCAGTACAAAGCTTCCTTGACGCGCGTTTTTTTCTCTTCATAGTGAACGAGAACAGACGTGTCCGGTTATACAAGCATTGTCTCTGCCCCCCCCTCCCCCCCCCCCTCCCCTGCCCTCCTCCCGCTCTCTCCCTCCTTCACCTGCCCAGAGCAATCTCATTTCCCCTCAAGCATGGTGGATGTAATGTTGTTATTATCGCTCGGCTACTTGTTGTCTATCTGATTGTGGGTTATATAATACGAAATCAGTACAATGTCTAACGTCCACGAATAAACCATTTGAAGCCGTGATTACAGCAGAAAAGGTGGAGGGGGAGCGAAGAGGGGAAAGAAGAAGGAGGAAAAGGAGGAGGAGAGAGGTGAGGAAACGAAGAAAAAAGAAAGAGAAGGAGAGGGTAGAGAAGGTGAGAAAGCGGAGAAGGAAGAAGAGAAGGAACAGAGGAAAGAAAGAAATGAAGAAGGCGACGAAGAAGATGATGATGAAACACCAACAACAATATAACAAAAACAATCAAACAGTGCCGACACCAAAAATAAAACAAAAGATAAGAGGTCAATGAACACACACACACACACACACACATAAACCACACTTTGATATCAATTACACTGATGTGAAGAAGAATGAGAACCCAAATATTATGCAAAGTGAAGTCCGATTTTACCTAGAAAATAAATACCAAAATCATTTTAAAAGTAT
>JADBJO010002306.1:515000-517500 GCA_016801955.1 Conus betulinus
CTTCGATAAGAGTATCGCTTATTCCATATCTGTATGTGCTGATTCTTTTCTTCTTTGTAATTAATTTCTTTATTCTTGTTTGTTGTTTCAATCGTTTCTTTTTTCCCTTTTAAAGTCATCTACGTCTTAACTATTAATGGATGAACTTTTAATGTTGTGAAGATATGTGTGTTTGTTAAAAGTTTTGTAAGTCTTAGTCGCTAGTCATACTTAGTCCCTTAACGGGGCAAGGGCCGGATGAAAAAAAAGCATGTGTTTTTGCTTATCTGTTACCCTTGCAAATAAAGGTTATCATCATCATCATCATCATCATCATCTCTCTCTCTCTCTCTCTCTCTCTCTCTCTCTCTCTCTCTCCATCTCGTCTCTCTCTCTCTCTAATATGTCTGGTGAGTGTATGCGCATGTGTGTGAGTGTATTGAGTGTACGCACACACACGCGCGTAACACTTGTATGTGACTGACTGAGTGTGTGTGTGTGTGTGTGTGTGTGTGTGTGTGTGTGTGTGTGTGTGGGTGTGTGTGTGTGCTTGTGCATGCTCGCACGCGCGCGCGCGCTTTGCTTCGTCGGAATCTTTGTCTACTGTTGCGAACGTTCAGTTGTAAAAAGAAATGTGCGCACACATACATACACACAGCAAAACCGCGCGTATCTTCTTTTTCAGCTCTCCCACTTTCCGTCCAACACACTCTCTGCACCCCACCACCACCGCCCCTGCGCCCTCCCCTCCCCCATTTACCCCCCTCCTCCATCCCACTCACGCCCATCTCCACACTCTCACATTCATTTTTTCCAGCTCCCTCTCGCTCTTCTTCTCATTTTAATCCCCCCCCCTCCCCCCCGCTCCCCCCCCCCGCCCCCTCTCTCCCCCCTCCTCCTCCTCCCCCTCCCCCCCCCCCCTCCTTCCACGGGGCATTTTCAACATCCAGTGTCGTCCTGAGAAGACGAAATGTAAGCATATGCAAACAGTCTTTAGAAAACTGTGCCAACCCACTTCGAGTGAGCAGTTTTCAAAGGATTTCACTCCATACACTAGACAGTACGTGGCAACTACTGGAATTTTTTTCCACTTTCTTTCCTTTTCTTTCTTTCTTTTCTTTTGTTTCCTTTTAAAAATTCTCGCTTGAAGTGGTGATTCAAACTGGCTGTGTTTCGTATGTACAAAACGTAAGGACAGACGGAGAGCGCGCGTAGGAATAAATCACAGCCGAGAATTTTGACACTCTATTTGTCGCGGGGACGCGCGCGCACACACACACACACACACACACACACACACACATATATATATATATATATATATATATATACATATATATATATATATATATATATATATATATCCCGCTTTGGAGACTATAAGCTTGCTAAAGGTTCATTTTGAGAAGCATTTATTATTCCCCATTCACCCACTCAAGCACATACTGTCAGTCAGGCAGAATCATCTACCACTGCAGATATGAAGGCTTATCACCCTCTCTATTTCTACAATCAGAGACATAAGAGCAAGCTTTTTTTTTTAATTCAATATTTCTTGCAGTCATTGCAACACCAAGCTGCTCTGTAAGTTGCTGGAATGGTGCTCGGTACTTATCCTTCGAGTTTATTTATATATATATAATGAAAACTAAAACGAGTTGAACGTCTTTTCCCACAGGGACAACTTTAATATCCAAGCTTTCGCCACTTTTGTAGCGAAAGCTTGGATATTAAAATTGTCCCCGTGGGAAAAGACGTTCAACTCGTTTTAGTATCATTTTATTCAAATCATCCTGTTGACGTCGTTTTGTTGAGGCGCGGTGTGAGTTTTAGTGAGAATTTTACCTGTGGAGATATATATACATATATATATATTATAATGCTTAACAAATTAAGTAGTGTGGGAAAAAACAATGTGCAGATTAACATGAACGTCCTGATTATGTCTTCTTCCATGTATAGGAAAAACGATATTTAATATGATCACTCTACACGACCAGTGCTGCACACATTCTATCAAGCACCAGACTGCCTTACGCAACCACACCAACACGGGCAATAGCAAACCCTCTTACCGCGTTTTCTTTTAATTCTTAATTGTCCACAGTTTTATTCTTAATTCTAAATGCCGAACCGAAGAGTTGGCTCCTCTTTCTTTACAAGTACAACACTACATACCTTCGTCACGTTGGAATTTGTTATGGTACTATGTTGTATTATATGCATTTTACCGAAACCGGTATCGGTCACGTATGTACTTTTACGTACATAAGTCCTTTTGTTGTCGTTGTAAATCTGTTTAGTGTTCTATGTTTGTAGTATGTTCATGTACATAAAACAGTTTAAACCAAGTACAGGTTCACAATCTTTGGATCATTATATAACAATGCCTTGCCAAAAATATCACATTTAATTTAAAATAATGTGTTGGAAAAGTAGAGATGTAAATAAAGTATAATTTAAATATACCAACCCTTCGCTAGCTGTATGAGAAAAAGCCATCTCAATCTCTCCTGCAAAC
>JADBJO010002306.1:525000-532500 GCA_016801955.1 Conus betulinus
ATAATAACAACACGAAGAAATAGATGTAATAAAGAGAGAGAGAGAGAGAGAGAGAGAGAGAGAGGAGAGAGAGAGAGAGAGAGAGAGAGAGAGAGGAGAGAGAGAGAGAGAGAGATGTAACACGACCACTCCAACGACGACGACGAAGAAGAACTAGAAGAAAAAGAAGAAGAAAAGAATTTCAGCTGTCAAGCCCTTTATGACAGCAAAAGCCCGTAGCTCGGTCAGTCAAAATTCGCCACCACCACCCTTTCCTCGCTGCTCTCTCTCTCTCTCTCTCTCTCTCTCTCTGATATAAGACTGAAGTCTCCGTTTTCAATACTATTGCGACACAAAATCATAACTTATATAGTTTGTTGACCTCTGACAATAATAGGATATTAACTCTGCTGGCTAAGTATGTGGCAGAAGCATCAAATTTTAGGAAAAAAAAGAAATGCTCGGTAAGATCTAATGTTTGAGTTTGTTTTCATGTATTCCGCAAGCTTGATAACCTTAGTAAGAAATGGTTTTGTTTTGTTTTGTTTTAGCTAGTAATGAGGCGGACGGTGATGATAGATGTGACAGTGCAGGAAAGTTTTATAACAGTGACTATATATGCCTGGGTGAGGCACTTGTGTCTATGATCATGTTGTTACTTAAAGAAAAAAAAAAAAAACAACTGCATATTCATTTTTAGTGACGAAGAAGCACGTCATTATTTTCCTTTTCTTCTACATGGCTTCAAAGCCTCATCATTAACAATGACCTAATTGGATACAATTCATGTTTCTTTACATTATAAACTTGTTTTCGGCGCTGCAAATGTTAATTTACACTCCATTGACAAAAAGGCTATGTAGGTCATTGTCAATGAAAAACATCTCTGAAGCGTCTCTCTCTCTCTCTCTCACGTACTGGCAGGGGAGAACACACACACACACACACACACTGGGAGAAAGAAAACTCGCAAAGAGCTAAGTTTGAGGCATGTTCCTAATATGTGAGCTCAGTGTTTGAAATTTGTCGTGCCATGTGACTGCGCGTCATCCAATCAGTGCACGCGAATTTATTTTTTTGTTAGCTGACGAACTGGCTCAGAGAGAGAGAGAGAGAGAGAGAGAGAGAGAGAGAGAGAGAGAGAGAGACTTTCCAAAGCGCTGAGTTTGACGCAACACTTTCCGCGCGTGAAGTCCGTGTTTGAAAGCTGTCGTGTCATGTGACTGCCCAACATCCAATCAGCGCACGCGAGCGCCTCTTTGCTGTTCGCGCGCCCAGCGACTGGTTCAGTTTATCATATGAACATAGCCTGCAACGTTTGGACACGTTTTCTAAGAAAGCAGTTCATTTGTTCGCTTGTAAACGCCTACTGGGTGTGAGTCCAAAAGTCCGAACACCATGATATATGGTGAAATTTGAGTACTTTAAAATCCAGTAAATACTGGTTTAAACTCCAAAGTATGGCAATTGACAGATTTTCAAAGTGAACCCACTTGATGATTTTGAATAAGATTCCCGAGTTTACCCGTGGTCATTTCAATCATTATAACTGGTCATATCATATTAATAGATGTTTTGATAGTTTGGGGTTTTCAGAGATTTGGATCAATGGAGGGGTTGAAAATGCAGTGATGTTCTTGAAGGAACTAAAACAACGGATGTTGGATTGCTATATGCAAGTTTGGAATGCAAATATTCCTCAAAACGGACGTTTTTCAACGTACAGATAATTCAAATCTACATTCCACACAAAAAAAATATTTGTCAGTTATCACAATGCGTAAATTTCGGTATGCTCTTTCGAGATTTCGTTTGGGATTATGCGATTTAAAACTTAATAAACAGATATGACGAACAACCAAAAAACTGTCCATTTGAAATAAAATGGTAAACGAATTTCATTTCTTGTTCGAATGTCTAAAGTACTCATATTTGCGAGAAGATATTTATCAAGATTCTGTTCCTATCCAAATGGCGATTGTTTAGCTTATTTGATGCAATCTGAAAACATGATGATCCATAGAAATTTGGCAATGTATATATTTTATGCACTGAAAACTAGGCATGAACTTATGAACGGAAACTAGATATATGAATATGTGTTGCGCTGGTTTTAAACGCAAGCAAATATTTTTGTTTTTCTTGGTTTCCTTGAATTATTTCCCCTTGTAATTGGTTGCTTATTTGTTTCTGGAAAAAAAATTACTTCCCCTTGCTGATGACCCGTACCCATTTTCATTTAATCTCAGCAAAACGTGTACAGGGTCGGTGGCCTTTGCAATTAAAAAACTTCAGAGTTCTCTCTCTCTCTCTCTCTCTCTCTCTCTCTCTCTCTCTCTCTCTCTCTGCGTGTAAACGTGTGTGTGCATGCGCGCGTGAATGTGTAATTGTTGAATTCACATATTCTTCAGACATCATAGTTGACACATGATGTGGATATTGTCCAGAAGAGAGAAGTTAGTTGCTCACATAATGACATCAGGCTTTTGATTGAAGCTGCGGGATATACGTTTAACTCAATTCTGTTCATTTTCCGTCATGAATATTATAGAAGTACATTTCACTCAAGTCTTTTAAAAACATTTGAAATGTTGGCATTATTCAATTATTTATAGCAACTGTTTTTCTCAATTGTAATGATAGTGTCTTTCATGAAACTGTAAAGAGCTTTGTTCATATACAACCTTCTTAAAATGTCGATATATTCGGTCATGATAAAATTAAAAAGAGCTCAGCTCTGGAAACTAGTCTTAAGACTGCCATGTTCCACGAAAGTTACAGAAGTCCCTGACCACAAACAGATTCAAAAAAAAAAGTAGGAGTTGGGAGATCTGAACTCCCGTCTCTTTCAAGACGGTGGAAAGGAACCCTAAACGCCGAACCATTTTAACAAATCTTAAATAAATGTTAGCGAACCGCCCAGAGAAACGCGGGCAAACGAGTCACAAGACAAAACACAACGCGTTTCGACCTCTTGAATGAAATGAATGATTCAACGCATTCTTCCTTCCTTGCGCTGAACTCTGAAGCGATCGAAGCTAAGTGAATTTTCGTTATTTTATTCGTTTGTGTCTTGCCTGAAGTAGACCTAAGAGGTCGAAACGCGTTGTGTTTTGTCTTGTGACTCGTTTGTCCACGTTTCTCTGGGCGGTTCGTTAAGATTTATTTAAGATTTGTTTAGGTTTCCGCCTGCAGTCGTCTCACTTTGCGACTCGAACCATTTTAGTTTATAAACATTCGCTACACGTCGTTCGATGAGCATAATAATACTTTTTCGTTTTCTCTTTCCGTTACCACCTCCTGGTTGTTGTCCTCTCTTTTTCTGACAGTACAAAAGAAATCAAATCAAAGAAAATGCCCATTGAAAGTCTCTTCCTCCAAATCAAACTTCTTTTTTTCTCCACGCCATTACAGCGATGGACCAGCTTACACAAACAGAAAACAGCTATCGCCCACAGACTAATGGACCATTCGCCACCGGTCGGCGCCACGCTGATCTGGACTGGCAAGGGACACAACCTCACATCGTCCCCTGGCTCTGAGAGGTGGTGGCTGCCTTGTTGATCTCTGGTCGGTGGAAGTTTTCATTGAGGAGGTGGTGGTGGGGGTTTGGGCGCTTGTGTGGATGGCGATGGGGATTCTTTGGGAGCCTGGGTTACAATTTGTGGAGGTGGTGGAGGAATATTGCCGTTCTCGTTCTTATCGACGTTGATGACATTGGTAGTGGTGGTGGTGGTGTGGTTGATGCTGTCAATAGAGGGAGCGATGGTGATATCTGGAACGGTGCAGTTGACGACGATGATGACGAAAGTAATGGTGATGATGATGAGAGTGATCGTGTATGATGGTTTGTGTGTGTGTGTGTGTGTGTGTGTGTGTGTGTGTGTGTGTGTGTGTGTGTGTACGTGTATGTGTGTACGTGTGTGTGTGTGTGTGTGTACGTGTGTGGAGTTTGTGATGATGAATGGTAGGGTCGTGATGGTAATATTGATGATCAGAGTGAGATGATAGTGCAGATGACTATGGTGATGTTGAGGATGACTACCGGTATGTTCTTAATGTCGATGTGGTTAGCGGTCCTGGGGATCTTCTTTTTCTGTTTTCTTTTTTTTTCTTTTTTTTTTATAAAGCACTCCTATCTGTCTGTTTGTCTGCCTGTCTCTCTCTCTATTTGATTGTTTGTTTTTTGAAGGGGCTTGGTGAGGGATTTTTTTTTTTGCCGATGAAATAAATGAGGCCACTGTGTCAGACTGAAGATGTAAACACACATCATTTACACGATGTAATTCATTACTTGAGCCGTTGGTTTGACGCAGTTCAGCTCATGATAGGAGGAACTCATGTATCATGGGCGATTTCCACATTTACCCCCCACAGATGATACACTGCTCACGGAAAGAAGCTCAACGAACGATTAGTTTCTTTCCGCCTGTGGTTTAATTACTCTTAGGGGGGTCATTGTGGATAACCATATATTGCCGCTGTCAACTTCGTGTGAGGACTTCAGTGCGCGCGCGCGCGCGCGCGCGCGCGCGCGCGCGCGCGCGCGTGTGTGTGTGTGTATGCATGCGTGTGTGCTTTTGATTTTTGTTTTTCCAAGGGACATGGAGCATAAAGTGTGTTGTAGTCTGATCTCTATAAAAGTAACTCTGGGCAAAGTGTCTTAAACACTGGGAATGATGAAGTTATATTTATGGTTTACATGCTATCCGTACCAATATCCTGTTTTGTTTGATGTCGTTCCACTCTCAATAAATGTTATCACGCTGCTGTCATTTTCATTGAATGTGCCCATGGCTGATATGCCTGGAACAAATTACCATAATTTAGTGATTGCTTTATAAACTGCATTTTTTTCCCTCCAGGGCTGCATATAAACTGCATTTTTTTTTTGCATTTTTTTTTTTCTCTCCAGGGCTGCAAGGGATGCAGGGAAGAGTGAGTTACTTAAGAGTCGTATTAAAAATAACGCGGGCGCGCGCGCGCGCGCGCGTGCGTGTGTGCGTATGTGTGTGTGTGTGTGTGTGTGTGTGTGTGTGTGTGTGTGTGTGTGTGTGTGTGTGTCCGAACATGCGAATATGTGCTTCTGTATGCATGTGTCCATCTCTTTGCCTTTCTCGTCTGTCTGTCTGTAACTGTGTCTGTCTGTCTGTCTCTCAGTCTCTCTGCCTGTCAGTCTGTATGTATATCTGTCTGTCTCTCTCTGTCTCTGTCTCTCTCTCAATTTTTAGAGCGCTCCGGGGAAGGGGGTAGGGAACTGCTTAATCCCATTTCTAAGTGAAAGATACGTATGGCCGTCGTGTATCGATGTCTGGAAATAATGCATGTAGTGATAATAACTATGATCGATTCTATAACTTGACTTGTTGTTTGATGCTGTTTTGCAAGATTCACTGCTAAGTATATGCCTGGTTGAGAAATGCGTTGCATTTGTCTCCCTATGAGGGTGCAGGGAAGGAGAGGTGAGTTTTATGCTTTACAAAAACTAGGAAAGACTATTGTGCTGAAGTAATATGGACATACCTTTAACTTGGTGGATTCCTTTTCATGACCGTTTTATGGCTTGAGGACTGCTGTTGTACTTGACAAAAACAATATTGTGCTAAGGTAGTTTTTGTAAGGCCTGTCACCGGTACGTCATTGCAAAAATTACGGTAGCATACCTTTAATGATGACTGTTTGAGTGTGTGTGTGTGTGTGTGTGTGTGTGTGTGTGTGTGTGTGTGTGTGTGTATGTGTGTGTGTGTGTGCGTGTGTGTGTGTGTGTGTGTGTGTGTGTGTGTGTGTGTGTGTGTGTGTGTGCGCGCGCGCGGAGCGCGCGCGCTCGAGCGAGCGAGTGCATACGTGTGTGCGTGTGCGTGCGTTTGCCGGTGTGGGGTACGTGTGTGTGACTTTCTTCCCCCTTCGTTTTTTTTTTTAGGGTGGGGGCGGGAAGGGGGTTTTTTTTACTTTAGGTAGACGAAACCTTTGTTTCTACACTGAAGTGAAGTGGAGTGCGTCATTGCCATATGATTTATTACTTGACAGTTTTTGATGCCAATTTGCACTGGAAAGAAATGAATGAATGATGCTGTTGTTTTTTAAACTCCCTTTACTGGTACGCGGTTCATGTGAGTTTTGAAGGGGGGTGTGTGTGTGTGAGTGATGTGTTTGTGTCTCTCTGTATGCGTCTCTCTCTCTCTCTCTCTCTCCTCTCTCTCTCTCTCTCTCTCTCTCTCTCTCTCTTATGCACATACACATTATATGACTCGAGATAGACGAAACCACTGACCCTTCCAATTGCATGGTGGCCTTGAACAGCCCAGACCCTTCCAAGAAATCCAGTAAGATAAAAATACAATCTTTGTTCTCTCTCTCTCTGTCTCTCTCTCTCTCTCTCTGTGCGTGCGCAAGTGTGTGTGTGTGTGTGTGTGTGTGTGTGTGTGTGTGTGTGCGTGCGTGTGTGTGTGTGTGTGTGTGTGTGTGTGTGTGTGTGTAATTGTTGAATTCACATATCCTTCAGACAGCATAGTGGATACTATCCAGAAGACAGAAGCTAGTTGCTCACATAATGACATCTGGCTTTTGATAGAAGCTGCAGAATAAGTTTAACTCGATTTTCTTCAATTCGTCATGAATACTATAGAAGTACATTTCACTCAACTCTTCTTCTAAAAACATTGAAATGTCAGCGTTATTCATTTTTACTTATAGCAACTTGGGTTTTTTTTTTTTTCTCTCAGAAAATGTAATGTTGATGTCTTCCATGAATGTTCAGCTATAAAGAACTTTGTTAATACACAAATTTCTTAAAATGTCGACATATTCCATTGTAATGACATTAAAAAGAGGTCTGTTCTCAACGCTAGTCTTATAAAAGACTGCCATGTTCCACAAAGGTCACAGGTGGTCCCTGAGCATAAACAGATTCAGAAAAAAAAAATAAAAAAAATCAAAGTAGGGGATGGGGGATTTGAACTCCCGTCTCTCTTTCAAGACGGTGGAAAGGAACTCTAAATGCCGAACCATTTTAGTTTATAAACGATCGTTATAGGTCGTTCCATGAGCATGAAAATACTTTTTTTTCATTTTCTCTTTCCTTTCACACTTCTTTGTATTACTCTCTTTTCCTGACTGTGTCCAAAATAAACCATTCCTTTTTTTAAAGGAAAAAAAAGACAACAAACAAAGGACCAACAGAAAGAGAAAGTGTAAAAAAAAAAAAAAACCAACCATAAAAAGTCTCTCCAAGTCCGTGTAAAAATCATGGTTGAAAACACGTTCAACAGCAGATTCAGTCATTTCTTTCTCTAAATCAAACTTCTTTTTCTCCACGCCATCTTCGTGGTCTTCCGGTCGACAGGTCAACAGCGCCGTAACAGCGATGGGCCCAGCTTGTACACACAAAAAAGCAGCCATCACCCACAGACAGATGGACCATCCGCTGGTCGGCGCCACGCTGGTCTGGACTGGCAAGGGACGCAACCTCACATCCTCTCCCGGGCTTTCTGTGGTGGTCGCTTTGTTGATCTGGCCGGCGGG
>JADBJO010002306.1:537500-542500 GCA_016801955.1 Conus betulinus
AGATAAAATGGGCGACAATGAAGGATGGGAAAGAAGACAGAGACATAGAGAGTGACAGAAAGGGGTGATGTTGCTTATAGCCAAGCCAACTGTAATGGGTCATGTCTGGGCTCTCGTCGCGTCAACTCACAAGTCAGGTTTAAAATTTAACAACAACAACACAAAAAACTCCTTCACACAACCCTTTCAAATACACCTTTAAAAAACATACAAGAAACTGTGTTAAAAATCTTCCTTTTGTAAAAGATCGAATCTGATGAAAAATGTTGAACTCCTTCAGGAACCCAAAGATCACATCTGATGGGGCATCTCTGAACAAGATTTCTATGGAGTCTGCTGTAGAATGTTTGTGTCTCACATCATGCAAGTCCCAACACTGTAAAAGAACATGTTTTCACTGTGAGTGGTACATGACATGGAATTAGTAAAAGAAAGGAGGATTTTCTTTCATATCGAAATTTCCAGACGAGGATACAAGTTGCGCCACCGATAGAGGGAAGGAATTTGGACTGTAACCACTCTGCCACACACACACACACACACACACACACACACACACACACACACACACACACACCACATACAAGCGCACCAAACTTCCCAAACGTGGATACAAACTGCGCCACCGATAGAGGGGAGGAATTTGTCTAACATAAATTCCCAGACGAGGATTCAAGTAGCGCCACCGATAGAGGGGAGACAATTTTTTTAACACCAAAATTCCCAGACGAGGATACAAGCTGCGCCACCGATAGATGGAAGAAAATTTTTTTAACACCGCAATTTCCAGACGAGGATACAAGTAGCACCACCGATACTGGGGAGGATTTTTCTTAACACCGAAATTTCCAGCCGAGGATACAAGTTGCACCACCGCCCAGTCCCCACAGGGGATGGGGGGACAGGAGTGGGGAAGAGGGGAGGGGTAACGGGGGGTGGGGGGTGGGGGTTGTGGGCTGTGTCGAGGAAAGATGCAGCAAGCACAGCAGATACTGATGTCGAAAGAAAAATGACTGAGCCACGAGGAGAGGGGGCACATTTACTACGACATTTTGGGGTCAGAATTAGTCTCTGTCCTGTATGGTGAATGAAGCGCGTTCGGAGAGTTCAAGGTTCTGCTCAGTTTGGGATGTTTCCAGAATGAAACTGAAGTATTTCGTGTACGAGTGCTCGAGTCAACTCACAAGCTGCCAGCTGAGATATCACATCTACCAGTATAAGCTCGAGCTCGCGTCTGTGTGTTTGTGTGTGTGTGTGTGTGTGTGTGTGTGTGTGTGTGTGTGTGTGTGTGTGCGTGCGTGCTAGCGTGCGTTCGTGCGTGCGTTCGTGTGTGTGTGTACGTGTATGTGTGCGTGTGTGAGAGGGGGAATGATGGAGGTAGAAAGCGTTGGAGCATGATTAGAGAGAGAGAGAGAGAGAGAGAGAGAGGGGGAAGAGAGGTAGAGAGCGTTGGAGAGAGACTCCAACCTTTGCTTCAAAGCTCTGCGTGTCATCGTAACAGACGTACTGCAGAGAGCTGGGGTTCCAGGCATAGGGAACCTGTCCCTCTGGACTGTAACCCCTCTGCCACTCGCCGCTATTCAGGTTGTCACATATCTGTCAGAGGCCGTGAAAACTGAAATTCTCACGTTTATGCACGCACTTTGCTAACCCACGCAAACGTAAATTTTTGACACACACATACACACTCTCACATACACGCTTACATACCTACGTCAGCCATATACACCATCGACGGGGGACACACACACACACACACACACACACACACACACACACACACACATTCACAAGTGCGTGCGCGCGCGCACGCACGCACGCACGCACACACACACACACACACACACACACACACACACACTCGGGCGCGCGCGCGCGCACACACGCACGCACGCACGCACGCACGCGCGCATACACACACACACACACACACACACACACACACACACACACACCACATACACACGCTCGAATCTTCCGTCCCCCCTCCTACCCCCCCCCCCCTCCCCCCCGCACACACACATACAGCGAGAGAGAGAAAAAGAGAGAGACAGACAGACAGGCGAACACACACACACACACACACACACACACAGAGAGAGAGAGAGAGAGAGAGAGAGAGAGAGAGAGAGAGAGGAGAGAGAGAGAGAGAGAGAGAGAGAGTTACTCCAAACTACCTCAAAGTAAGACAGAACTCCAATAATGCGCGTGAAGGGTCCAGCAGTACCCCATATGCCGCTGCCATGTGTCGCGCCCGGCTGGTGCTGAAAGGCGGTGCTCATCACTCCAGTGCGCCCATACGTAGACAGACCCAGGACAAGTTTTTCCTTCGGCACATCTTGGCTAGTCCACTCGTCTACCAGCTGACTCTGTGGCATGATGCTCAAGTCGTTTGGCATGGTAATGGGGTCACAGATGAATGGGTAAAGGAATAAGGCAAAGAAGCTAGGAAAAAGAACGAATGAATGAGGTAATGAAAAAAATCAACTTGATGATTTTGTGGACACTCTACGGAAAGAAGAAAAATATGACAGTTCATTCATTCATTCATTCATTCAGTCAGTCAGTCAGTCAGTCAGTTAGTCATCATCCATTCATACATTCGTTTGTTTAATGGTACGTTGGTTCGCTCCTTTTTTCGATTGTTCGCTCGTTCGTTTGTTCTTTCATTCGTTCTTCATTCATTCGCAACTAAATAATCTGAAAAAAAAAACCCACAAACAAACAACTACCAACCCAACCAATCAACAACAACCAACCAACCCATCCACCCCAAACAATCAACAATAGCCAACCCATCTGTTCGAGGAATCAACAACACCCGAACCCACCCCCTCACCCACCCACCCTATTAACAATGATCAAACCCACCAACCCAACCAACAGCATTCCCCGCCTAATTCTCCCCTACCCCCCCCCCCCCTCCAAATTCAGTCTTCCTACCAAACCATTCAAGCATACCACACACACCAACACATTGGTTTTAACGGCCTCCAACTCACCCTCCCAACTGATTGAACCCGCCACCCCGGCCCCCACCCCCCACCCTCCAACTGAAGACCATCCATTCATCCAAACCCAAACCATTCAACGCCCATCTGGCACCCAGTATGAGAAGATAAGTGACTGCTGGTTCTTTGTTTCATTGTCCTGAATGTTGTTTCGTTTTGCCTGAAGAAGACCTAAGACGTCGAAAGGTATCGTGTTTTGTTTTGTGGTGTGTTGTCCTTGTTTTAGGATGACTCACTTAGAATCACTCTTAAAAATTGTTCCAATTTTCTCTACGGTCATCTCACTTTGAAACCAAACAAACCAAACCATCAACAACCTTACCTCATCCACCAATGAATGCTCACCACACGGTAAAAGCTCGAGGAGCATAATTATTCGGACCAACCAGCCAATGAATCAGCCACCTCCACCCCAGCATTCACCCATCCCCCGGCCACCGATCAAACCTAGATACCCACCCATCTCACCTCTCTGACTCACCATACTGAATCGGCCCTGTTCCCGGTGGCCGGGGATGAGGGGGTGGAGGGGGCTGTGATGACCCAGAGTGGTTAGACCAGGTGCCCCAAAGGTCATAGGCCATCAACAAGATGTAGTCCACGAACCTGGAATGAGGAAAAAGGAGGAAGATGAAAATGATAACAACAAACAAATTTAGTCCACGAACGTGGAAAGAGAAGGAGGAGAGAAATAGGAGGATGAAATGATAACGACAATAGATGCATAGTAATCCTGATAATGATTCCTGTTATTTAAATGATAACAACAACAAATTTAGTCCACGAACGTGGAATGAGAAGGAGGAGAGAAATAGGAGGATGAAAATGATAACGACAATGGATGCATAGTAATCCTGATAATGATTCCTGTTATTATCATTTCTCGCGCGCAAAAAAAAAAACTCTTTAATTTACAATGACGCAACAATCATTAGCATTGGTGTTAGCCATTATTTTAGTTATGTATTATAGTTAACTAATTATAATTGTTCTTATTTTCCTTATTCTGAAACAGCGTTTATGTTGCGTGAGACTCCACGATGTTCAACGGTTTTGTTGTTGTTGTTGTTGTTGTTGTTTTTTGTGACTGTGCATCCACTCACATGCATTCAAGCCATCAGAGTTTGCACATTTCTGGTTCTTCCCAGAGAATATGATTGTCATGACCTTCTTTTTATATCATCCACGCACCCGTGTCCTATCCATACATACCTAGTACATTTTTTTTTTTAAAAGGGGAAATCCGAACCAATAAACAAATTGAAACGGAAGCCTTTGTGTACAATGTAGGCGTGAGCACAATGATACTCTATTAGAAGCATGGAAGGAGTATGGGTGAGCGCGCATTCACATATACAGAAAACGAATACCCACCAATGTTCCTATTGAAATAAAGTATGGTTGTATGCACACCCAAATCATTAAGAAATCAAGAATCATAATTAATTGTGTCTTCTACTGCAATGGACGGGGTGTCTGCACACAGAAATGCTAAAGAAAGCGACATTGTTGCCTCATAAAAAAAAATGATTTAAAAAAAGATAACTAGCTTTCATTCGACGCGGAGGTGGTCTGTCTGTCTGTTTGTTTGTTTGTTAGTTGGTTTGTTTATTCGTCGTTTATTTGTTGTTTGTCAGTTGCTTGTCTGTTTGTTATTTGTTGTTCGTGTGTTGTTTGTTTGCTAGTTTGTTGGTTGTTGGCTAGTTAGTTGTTCGTTCGTTTTGTATTTTGAACGTGGATTGAGCTTCAGTATGTTTGACATAAAACCGGTCCGTTGATGCTTTGGTTTTCAAATGAACATGGGTAACACTGATGTTGACGATAGGACTGCCATGCCATGCCTGGATTCCCTGCGGTCGGCTGGGCTGTGTACAACGTACAGTGAACGGGGGGCATGATGCAGTGTGGCCAGGTGACACGTAGGACTAGGGGGACTGCCTTTTATCATCGGTGATGGCTGGTCAGCTGGAGACCCGCGTGCTTCCGATA
>JADBJO010002306.1:545000-547500 GCA_016801955.1 Conus betulinus
CAGACTGCTAGATAGGTAGAAGGTAGGAAGAAAGGTAGGTAGGCAGGTAGGTAGGAAGTCGGTGGGTAGGTACATTGACAAAACTTCAAATAGATCGTGCGTGGGTTAGAGGGTAGGTAAGTAGGAATAGAAAACAGGGGTAAAAAAAGAAAAATATAAAGAGAGGGGGTTAGTTAGCGCAAAGGACACAGACAAATAAAGTACAGGACAAAACACTAAAATGCACCAGAAATTTGTAAAGATCTTTCTTCTGTAAAATATCAGATCAGATGAAAAATGCTGATCTCTTTCAGACATTCAAAGATCACAGATGGGATATCTCTGCACAAAGGTTTTCATGGAGTCTGTTTAAATGTTTTGTCTGGGTAGGTAGATAGTAGGTAGGTTAGAGATAGTGTGATATGTAGACTCGTTAGGTAATTAACTAGTAGGTTAGTATGTAAATAGGTTGATATATGGTCTGATAGTACGTCGGTAGTCAGTGGGTGGGGAGAGATATATAGACAGACGGGAAGATAGGTATGTAGGCAATGGGTGGGCAGGCGGATAGGTGTTGGGTAGGCTGGCAGCGGTATAAACAGGTAGTTAGGCAGCAGATTATCTGTGGATGAGCAGACAAGTAAGCAGGTAGGATCGTCTATGGACGGGCAGAAAGGGAAGGGTGGGTAATGGACATGCAATGAAACAGGCATAAAGGATAATATTCTGCTATGGGTTGGAAGATTACCCCAGGCAGGTAGGTAAGTAGTGGTAAGTAGTAAGTAGGGGTAATAGGTTGTTAGGTAGAACACTATGTAGGCAATTAGATAGGTATGTAGCAAGGTAGGTATACCGGCGTGTATGACAGATATGGAGATAGACAAGAAGCTAGGTAGATATTCCCCTGGTGAGGAGGTAGAGAGACAGACGAGCAGAGGTGGCAAACACCAGGGTGTGCAAGTGGAAAGGTAAATACCGGGTGGGCTGGAATATAGGCAGGCAGGTGGATAAGTCGGCAGGCGGGTAGGTCGGTAGTGAGAAGGTGGGTGGTTAGGTAGGCAGGTAGATAGATACATCTTATCTATGAATATCTTACAGATAAATAAGAAGGTAGGTACGGTAGGTAAGTGGGCAGGTAGATAGGTAGGTAAGGTCACAGGGTATGTCAGTTTGACAGGCATGATAGGTGGTTGTTGGGTGGGTTAGATAGATAGATAGATAGATAGATAGATAGATAGATAGATAGATAGATAGATAGATAGATAGGTAAATAAGTGAGTCGAGGGTGGATGGGAAAAAGTAGGTAGGCAGGTAGGCAGATAGACAGGTACGTAATATTTTTGGACAGGTGGTGTGCGAGGATGTGCGCGTAATTGGTAGGAGGGAAGGTAGACAGGTAATTGGAGGGTAGGTAGGCAGGTAGGCAGTTAGGCGGGTAGGTAGGTGGATTGTGGATAAGTAGACATACAGGCTGGTAGGCAGTTTGTTACAAGAGCTGATGAGTGGAAGGCAGTCAGGTAAGGTAAGATAGGTAAAGTAAGGTAAGGTAAGGTAAGGTAAGGCAAGGTAAGGTAAGGTAAGGTAAGGTAAGGTAAGGTAGGGTAAGGTAAGGTAAGGTAAGATAAGGCAAGATAAGGTAAGGTCATGTTACTTATAGCCCAGCCGACCGCAGAGGGCCATATCAGGGCTGTGTCACTGCGTTGAAGTCAAATTACAAGTCATTGAAAAAAAAAAAAAGAAGTCTTCACACAACTCTCTGAAATACACCCTCTAAAAAACACAGGAAATTTTGTCAAAATCTTTCTTCTGTAAAATCTTAGATCTGATGAAAAATGTTGATCTCTTTCAGAAATTCAAAGATCACGTCAGGTGGGACATCTCTGAACAAGGTTTTCATGGAGTCTGCTGTTCAAATGTTTTGTCTCTTAAGTCCAGGTATGTAGGTAGGCAGTGCTGGGTAGGTAGGTAGGTGGGTAGGTATGTATGTAGCTAGGTAGCTAAGTAGCTAGGTAGATAGTCGGTAGGTTATTATGGTCTTGAATGTAGAAAGTTAGGTAATTCGCCAGTTGGTTAGTATGTTTATAGCTAGATGGGTGGTCTGGTAGGCGCGTAGCAGGTGGGTAGACAGTGGATGGACAGAGATGTAGACAGATGGGAAGATAGGTAGGCAATGGTGGATATGCAAACAGGGGGGTAGGCTGGTAGCAGGCGGTCAGGTTGGTAGGTAGCAGATAGCCTGTGGATGAGCAGGTAAGTAAGCGGGCAGGGACTGTGTACGGACGGGCAGATAAGGAGGGTGGTAATGGGCGTGTAATTTGACAGTCATAAAACAAGGTGTTCAGGTATTCTGGCTGTGATTATACACAGGTATACAGGCAGGCAGATAAGTAGTTAGATAGGCAGTGGGTAGGCAGGTATCAAGACAAACAGGTAGGTAACCAGGTAATTCGAGAGTGAATGAGGAGATAAGTTGGTGAGATGGCAGGTAGGCAGGAAGGTTCAGTAGGTATAGTTAAGTACA
>JADBJO010002306.1:552500-570234 GCA_016801955.1 Conus betulinus
TCTCCACCCCCCACCCCCACCCCAAACTCCCCTCCCTTCAATGCCCGTAACCAACACTCCTGTTTCTATCACTCATTTCAATGTCATTGTCCTTCCCTTACTCTATGGCGAGTTACGACTACACAGTGTGTGCACATATAATGCATCTGTCTGTCTGTCTGTCTGTCTGAATTTTGGTCTGACTGACTGTCTCTATAACTATCTGTTAAACCATCTTTTTTTCAGTCTGTCTATTTGTCTTTCCACCAGTTGATCAGTTGGATCGTCAGCCAGTCCTGTGCATGTACTCATTTGCGTGCGTGCGTGTGTGTGTGTGTGTGTGTAAGAGAGTGACAGGGAGGACACTGACAACGCGACGACACTCACAGTTTGTGGGCGGGGTTATGACATCACAATTAGCAACCGTCAACAAACAGTCAAGCGGTGGGTTGTGAGGACGCGGCATTTGGGATCTGGTCGTCGTCACAGTCAGACACACTCCGTGGTTCGTCTTCTTTTGTCCCTTCCCCACACTTTGAGATCACAGGTATGTGTAAATATTTGTGGGTTTTCTATTCTTAAGTTTTCGTCAGGAGTTGTTGATTACAATTTTTTTATTTGTTGCTCCGTCCAGGCTTGTGGGTCACAACTGATATCTGTTATTATCATGTCCTGAACAGACGGGCTATGACTGTGGCCAGCCTGTGTGTGTTAAATAAAGAAACAGATACCTTCATCGTCACTATGTGCGACAACAAATACATGTATGTGTGAAACACTTTGTGGGATTTTAAAGATGCAGACATATTTGTATCTATAAGCTCTGTGAATCAGTTCAAACGTCATTTATGTGTGGCCATGGTCTGTGTACTGATTAATTAGATAGGCAGCTGTCAATTTCACATGTTAGCAGTTGATAAATTGGACACAATTTGGACCCTAGATGAAATGGAATATTCAATACATGGAAGACGGAATTCACTATTTAGGCATACAACTCAATTCTGACATCATCACACACACACGCGCTCGCGCGCGCGCGCGCGCGCGCGCACGCACATGTGTGCGCACATACTAAGAGAGAGCAGCGAAAAAATATATAAGGATCACAGCATCTCGACATTCATCTAGATCTGCATGAATTTAACCAGCGCATAGAAAAAGTGTCTCAAAATCAGGTTGCTGAATTGTGGTAATCTTTACTTTTACATTGTGTAGTCTTTCTTGTTGAGTTATTATTGTATTTTGTTTGATGTGTTCTTCCTTGACCGATCAGTATCAAGTGACAATGATCATTCACCCACACAATCCACCAGCCACATCACATCTGTGGTCGTCATGCAGTGAATGGTTCAGGAATGTTATTCACTCTTACAGTGCTAGAGATCCTGATTTACACAATTTCACATCAACAGACAGACTTCTTTCCCTCACAGCTCCTTGGAACCGTTCTGTACTCAGGCTTCTTTCCCTCACAGCTCCTTGGAACCGTTCTGTACCTCAAGCTTCTTTCCCTCACAGCTCCTTGGAACCGTTCTGTACCTCAAGCTTCTTTCCCTCACAGCTCCTTGGAACCGTTCTGTACCTCAGGGCTGATTCCTGTCCACTAGAACATGCACCGCTGAATCACGATGTCACAGATGTGTGACACATAGCGGCCTATTTCTATTTACATTGTTTAAAATCTGTAACAGGCTGACCTTCATCCCCCATCTTACTACCAAACCAGTCTTTCTCCCCCACCTCTTCACCCTTTGCCCTCTATTCTCCCCACAGTAATCATGCCAGATTTGATGGACACCGTTACAGCTTTCTTATTGCCAAACACTGCACAAAAGAAAACTTTGCGGTAAACTGGGGGAAACGATGCAGAGATAGGGTGTGGATGGGGAGGCACGTGTGTTGGGCGTGGGGATGGAGGGAGGGAACGCGCTTTTCTTAATGCTCCTTTCCCAGTTTGTTCACTTTGATTTGCTTTGAAATCTTTTAACCCTCTTTTACGTATAAATATGTTTTCTTCTATTCCTTTTTTGACTTCTTTTGATTCTCCTGACCCTGTAAATTTGTTTTTCTTCCATTTCTTTCGTTTAATCCCTCTTTTGAGTCAACTTTCATTACCCACACTTCCACTTTTTTTTTTTTAATTCTTACTCATCGACTTAACTAATATTATTAAAAATGTTTCAGATCTGTTTCTTTTGTTTCTTCTTAACCAGTCTCCTTACCAGGTAAACTGACATTAATTTTCATATCTTAAAAAAAAAAGATCCCTTGCCCAAATGGCTTTCGACAAATTCTACTTTTAAAACCTCCTTGTTCAAATATTCTCTATTTTCTCTGCATCAAGAAAAAATCCTTCCACCTTATCTTCTTTTGTTTTTGCTTTCGTTATGTTTGTTTCACGTTCCACCTACTCCTATATCATCTTTTGTTATTTACAATAATCACACTACTCCCTATTTTTCCGGTAAATTCTCCTTCTTACTGACGACCTTGGTCCCTCCTCATCCTCTTCCTTCACCTTCTGTCCTCTTCTCCCTGTCCTTTGAATCCTTCACCTTCTGTCCTCTTCTCCCTGTCCTTTGAATTCTTCACCTTCTGTCCTCTTCACCATGTCCTTTGAATCCTTCACCTTCTGTCCTCTTCTCCCTGTCCTTTTGAATTCTTCACCTTCTGTCCTCTTCTCCCTGTCCTTTGAATCCTTCACCTTCTGTCCTCTTCTCTCCTGTCCTTTGAATCCTTCACCTTCTGTCCTTTGAGTCCTTCACCTTCTGTCCTCTTCTCCCTGTCCTTTGAATTCTTCACCTTCTGTCCTCTTCTCCCTGTCCTTTGAATCCTTCACCTTATGTCCTCTCTCCCTGTCCTTTGAATCCTTCACCTTCTGTCCTCTTCACCCTGTCCTTTGAATCCTTCACTTCTGTCCTTTGAATCCTTCACCTTCTGTCCTCTTCTCCTGTCCTTTGAATCCTTCACCTTCTGTCCTTTGAATTCTTCACCTTCTGTCCTCTTCTCCCTGTCCTTTGAATTCTTCACCTTCTGTCCTCTTCTCCCTGTCCTTTGAATCCTTCACCTTCTGTCCTCTTCTCTCTGTCCTTTGAATCCTTCACCTTCTGTCCTTTGAGTCCTTCACCTTCTGTCCTCTTCTCCCTGTGCTTTGAATCCCTTCACCTTCTGTCCTTTGAATTCTTCACCTTCTGTCCTCTTCTCCCTGTCCTTTGAATTCTTCACCTTCTGTCCTCTTCTCCCTGTCCTTTGAATCCTTCACCTTCTGTCCTCTTCTCCCTGTCCTTTGAATCCTTCACCTTCTGTCCTCTTCTCCTGTCCTTTGAATTCTTCACCTTCTGTCCTCTTCTCCCCTGTCCTTTGAGTCCTTCACCTTCTGTCCTCTTCTCCCTGTGCTTTGAATCCTTCACCTTCTGTCCTCTTCTCCCTGTCCTTTGAATCCTTCACCTTCTGTCCTCTTCTCTCTGTCCTTTGAATCCTTCACCTTCTGTCCTCTTCTCTCTGTCCGTTGAATCCTTCACCTTCTGTCCTCTTCTCCCTGTCCTTTGAATCCTTCACCTTCTTCATTCTCCTTTATATCATCTTATTTTTGTTTCCTCCTCCTCCTCCTCCTCCTCATCATCATCATCATCATCATCACCTCATCGTCGTCGTTGCCGTCGTCGTCATCGTCATCACGTCGTATCTTCCTCTTGTTCTTCATTTAGTCCTTCTTTTCCTTCCTCTAATAATAAGAATAAGAATAATAAAAATGATAATAATAATAATAATAATAAACAATAACAATAATGATGATGAGAAGAACAAACAACAATGATGATGATAATAATAGTAATGCTTAGTAGCAATGTGCACTATTATTATTATTATTATTATTATTACTATTATTGTTGTTGTTGTTTTTATAACAATAACAACAACAACAACAACAACAACAACAATAATATTATTATTATTATTATTACTATTATTGTTGTTGTTGTTTTTATAACAATAAACAACAACAACAACAACAACAACAATAATAATGATGATAATAAAGAAGAAGAATAGTGATGATAAGAATAATAATAACAGTAGTCATCATTATCATCACCATTATCATTACTCTCTTCTAATTCTTACTATAGCTACTGTTATTATAGCTATTATGATCATAATTATCGTCGTTATTATTTGGCGACACCTGTGCAATTTTACACACTTCTGCAAACATTTTCAGTGAAGTTATAACGTGGGGAGAAAAACGTCACCTTTCAGTGACGTCATTTTTTAAACGATGACGGGCATTTTTTTTTTTGTTTTTTCAACAGACGACCGATTCATCCATACCAGTGCAGGACGCCTGACCGTGCTGAAAAAGATCTTACTGTGATGTGTAGGGCCAGTGTATGCTGATGATGTCTTCAACATGTCTCTTCTGATTTGATCGGGGCTCCGACAGAAGCAGGGATAAACCTGGGGCACACAACGTAGGCTACAGCCCACTATGGCCAATTTCTGGCCAACCTGAAGTTAGGCACTGCTAGTATATGATAATCAGACAGCCCCCAGGATTCTAATGGAGGATGTAGATCATATGAAAGAGCATGAAGCATTAATGTGATGATTCAGGCATGTGTCAGTTGAGCTCTGTGCCTGGCCAGCCGGCAGACTAAAGATGACTCAACCTGTGTGGTGGTGTTGCATACAGGGGGTGGGGTTGCATTGGGAGGGAGGTGGGAGAGGCTGAAAGGGTGTGTGTGGGAGGAGGGTGGGCAGTGGGTGGAGGGCAATAGCAATAATGCAGTTTACTTTTTTTTTTTTTTTTTTTTTTTTGCTCATTCCTCAATGGCGTAGAGACTGAAGAAATGTTCCACCATCATGCCAATATAAAATGTGCAGCTTTGATAATACATTAACCACTGAACATTGTACGAACAATAAAATAAGCATAAGTCTTGATCTTTTACTAAATACAACATGTAGCTGTAGGGGTGAAACTGGAATTTATGGGACCACGATCTTCAATACATTGTTGTTTTTATTCATGCTTTCTCCACATCATGTTGTTCAAGCATAGTAGCTTTAATTATAAAACAGCCTGTATGTACTGCAAATGCCAGATATAAAAAAAAAGACATAAGGTGGCTTATTTGGACAAACTGGGCTCTAATTTCAAGTTATCTTTTTAAATGGAAAGAAGCTTTCTTACAAAAGGAACATGAACTGGGGTTTGAATTAATGCCAAATGTCCTTAACTCCAGGATTGTCAGTAGTGATATAGCTTTAGACTACGTAGACCTTGGAGCCTAATGCCAAATGTCCTTTTAACTCCAGGATTGTCAGTAGTGATATAGCTTAAAGCTATGTAGACCTTGAAGTCTAATGTCAAATGTCTTTAACTCCAGGATAGTCAGTGATATAGCTTAAAGCTATGTAGACCTTGAAGTCTATGTCAAATGTCCTTAACTCCAGGATAGTCAGTAGTGATATAGCTTAAAGCTATGTAATAGTGAGTTTAATGTTAAAGCTATTAACCTTCCAGGATTGTCAACAGTCCTTAACTCCAGGACTGTAGCAGTGATATAGCTTAAAGCTATGTAGACCTTGAAGTCTAATGTCAAATGTCCTTAACTCCAGGATAGTCAGTAGTGATATAGCTTAAAGCTATGTAGACCTTGAAGTCTAATGTCAAATGTCCTTAACTCCAGGATAGTCAGTAGTGATATAGTTTAAAGCTATGTAGACCTTGAAGTCTAATGTCAAATGTCCTTACCTCCAGGATAGCCAGTAGTAGGATATAGTTTAAAGCTATGTAGACCTTGAAGTCTAATGTCAAATGTCCTTAACTCCAGGATAGTCAGTAGTGATATAGCTCCAGGACTGTCAATAGTGATATAGCTTAAAGCTATGTAGACCTTGAAGCCTAATGTCAACTGTCTTTAATCCCACGGACTGTCAGCAGTGATATAGCTTTAGGCTTTGTAGACCTTGAAGCCTAATGTCAACTGTCTTTAACCCCAGGACTGTCAGCAGTGATATAGCTTTAGGCTATGTAGACCTTGAAGTCTAATGTCAAATCTCCTTAACTTCAGGACTGTCAGCAGTGATATAGCTTAAAGCTAGGGGTAGACCTTGGAGCCTTTCGTGGTACCGTTCATTCTGAAACAATTCGGAAGGGGTGGGGGAGGGGGGGGGGGGGGGGAAGGGGGGCGGAGTTGCTTGAAACTACCTAGTTGCACGTCGGGTGTCGCTGTTTCTCCTGTCTGTAAGTGGTGCCTCTCGGTCCGTTCATGCGTTTGCCTGTCTCTGTCTGTTCGTCTGTCTGTCTGTCTGTCTCTCTCTCTCTCTCTCTCTCTCTCTCTCTCTCTCTCTCTCTCCCTGTGTTCTGCCCCACACCCCCATTAATTTCTTTTTTCATAATTAGATTGTTTTTGTTTCCAAATGTTGTTCATGCATTGCTTGTTGCGTTTCTTTTCAGAGATATTGTTTGATTTTGTTTCTCACTACATACATATTTTTGTTCGTGCCCAGAGGGATGGAAGTACAAAAGTATTTATGCTTATCCACTACCCTCTTAAAAAATGGAATTCTCTCTCTCCTCTCTCTCATCTCTCTCTCTCTCTCTCTCTCTCTCTCTCTCTCTTTCGAGTTCGGTTCATGAGTGAGCATGATGGGGGTCTTTGACGAAACTGTACCTTTCTTCTTTCGCTCAGACTCCCAAACGTCACCATGGCAACAGGAGGGCCACCTTCTCCTCAACCTGGACACCCTGTGACGTCACGCACCGACTGTCCCATGTGTGGGTCCCTTTGTCTGGGCCCCGTCATTCTGCCATGTAGAGACGTCATCTGCCGGAGAATGTCTTCACGGCATGCTACAGGAGCGGGGCCTGAAACTTGCTTGTCAGCAGTGTGGTCAACAACTGGACCTCCCAAGGGACCGGAAAGTGACTGTCACCAACCTTGTCCAGCAGATGGGGACAGACCCTGTCCTGGAAAGGGTTGGTCTTTCAAGAGTTGAATAAAGCCACAGATGTCCGATGTCTGCACTGTCCCAACAACAACAGGCTGTCAATGTTTGTCTGGACTGTCAGGAATATTACTGTGACGTCTGCTCAGGTATTCATTGCAGGAGTGGATTCACAAGTGACCATGTTCTTCACCAGCTGTCCCAGGCTCTGCAGAATTCTCCTGCAGCTGCACGTGCCCACACCTACATCCAGCCCTGGACCCTCTTCCGCCATGTCCACATCATCCCTGGACAGTATTCGTAACCTCCCTGACCCCCAGTCAGGTGTTAAGTCTAGGGGTGTAGATGAGTGGAATGAGTGGGTGAGGAAGCAGATGAGTTTGCTGCAGGAAGCTTCCAGAGAAAAGCTGAAGGTCAAAACCATCCTGCTGGACATCCTGTCTTTAGGGCAAGAATTGCTGAACGGCGTCCTGGCAGATGAAGAGATCCTCGACGCCTACCAGCACTTCTTGCCTCGTTTTAACGTCATCCAACGTACAGACACCGGCATTTACGTCATCCAAGAAACAGGTTCCGATGTCAGCACAGAAGTGAAGACAGAGGCCTGGAGAGGCGACTGTGTGGCGTCAGGCAAGGTCGTCACTGCCCCGACCCGGACGCAATGGAGACGATCAGGACCCAACTGGATCAGCTGTTACACCTTGCTGGTTAGTGTTTAATTGGAGTGAGAGGGAATGGGTGAATAGGAGAGAGAGAGAGAGAGAGAGAGAGAGAGAGAGAGAGAGAGAGAGAGAGAGAGAGAGAGAGCAAGGAGGGGGGGGGGAGGGAGACAGAGGGACAGTGACAAAGTTTTATTGAGTTTAGGCCAAGGCCCCTCACTGAAGGGGCATATATAGAGAAATAAATAAATAAAGCAAAATATTACCTCTTGCAATCGATATTGTTCACATACAAAAAGCATAATACACATGCACATTATTCACGCACGTACACATCCACCCACATTCCCAGACATTCGTTCACCTCATTCACCTAGTCCTTACTCCTCCCTTACACTCGTCCCCCCCCCCCCCCCCCCCCCCCCCCCCCCCCCCCCCCCCCCCCCCCCCCCCCCCCCCATTCCTTCCCGCAATCCTCCCATTCAATAATATATGCACGTTTTATACAGCAAAAATTCAGGATCATTTTGTTCTGCAAATTAATTATCATATCTCATTAGGAGCATTCATTTTTTTGTCTGATTTGCGTCGAAAGAGCGATATCTCTAGCTAATTCTTGTAACCTATTGGGATTATCACTTGAAAGAATATTCGCGACACCAATTTCGTTTGGAACTCCAGAAAAGGATACTAAACAGGAACAGTTCTTTCGAATATGTTTATAAGCTTCACAGTAAAATAAAAAAATGCACCTCGTCTTCACACTCATTGTCGCAACATGGACAACTGGTATCTTCCTGATTAATTGAAGCATTTAGGAACCATCTTTTACAATTTTTTTTTTAGACCAATTACTCTTAACCGAAATCTTGTCAAATTAATTCTGTGCCAATAGTTCCTAACGCATGTTAAGTATTTCTCTGTTTGAAATATATCCTTAAAGGAATGGTACCATCTTTATCTATCATTATTTTCGAACTCAGAGTGCCAATTTTGTTTACTACATGCGATAATCCTGTCTTTAAATAAAGAAAAATAAAACTGTTTTCATGACCCACCCCCTGGTTTAACCATACTATTCCAAATCCATTTATAGTCAAAATTTTGTGAATATTTGATACCAGTTGAAATGTCTCGATTCATGCAACGACAAAAGCATTTCATAGGCCTGTCTGCATATTCTTGTCATAGGTAAATTAATCAGTCCTATGCAGTTTTTATGCATTTCACAGAAGTTCTTATATGAAGTGGATATCTACCTGTTTCTCCGTATGCTTTTTATTTGAGGCATTTAGGGGGACATTAAGGAATCTTTAATAGCAAATGTATGTACTACTTCGATTCGTTTTCCTTCTTCCTCTAATCCCCATACTTCAGCAGCATATGTTAGGATTGGTTCAATCTGAGAGTCGAACAGTTTCGAGAACAGACCCGGCTCTATTGCGCCTAGTTTCTTCAAACGTTTTGATTATTTCTACAGTACCTCTTCTTCCTTTTCTACAAACATCAGACAAGGCAGCATGTATACTCAGTTTAGTTGTGAAGGACATTTCTAAGTATATATAAGAATTAGTTACAGCAATTTGATCATTTCCCATAGAACCATCTTTCTCTTGTAGCTAAGTAGCCCCCCAATCTAAACACTATTATATTTGTTTTTTCAAGGTTAACTGTCAAGTGTAATCTGTCAGCTTCTCTTTTAAGGCCATTTAACTGGTTCTGGAGTCCAACAATAGATACTGACAATAAGATAACATCATCAGCAAACAATAAAAGAAATAATTCTACTGCACCTGGGATGAGTTGGATACCGTGTTTGCCTGTTTTAGACACTTCAATATCTAATTCGTTGATAAAAAATGAAAACAATAATGGACTTAGGAGCCATCCTTGTTTTACGCCTCTCGGGCACTTAAAATAATCTGTGTAACTATCCTGATTGCGCACACAAGCTAATGCCTCATTATACATACCTTTCAGTGCCCAATACAGCTTACCTTTCACGCCATTTTTCCTCAGAATCGACCACAATAAATTTCTATCAACAGAATCAAAAGCCTTTTTAAAATCGACGAAGACAACATAAGTTTTGTTTTCCTAGCCAGAAATTTACTAACAGTTGCATAGAGAGTACAAATATGGTCAACGGTACTATATCCTTGTCTGAAGCCTGCTTGCTCTTCTATTATTTTCTGTTCTTGTTCTCTGCCCATTTAGTTAATCTTTTATTCAAAATGTTTGTATAAACTTTGCTCAACACGCTGGTTAAACAATACCTCTGTAATTATTTGGCTGATCAGCAACACCTTTCTTATGTATCGGTATAATAATAGATTTTGACCATCCCATTGAGACAGAGGGAGAGAGGGAGTGTGTGTCTCTCTCTGAATTAATGAAAATATATGTATAAGATTTGTCCGTCTTTCCCTGACTGTCATATGCTCATTGGGTGGTTTATTGTAAATGTTCATGACATTTTACAATGACAGAAGTCTGAGAAATAAGAAACTGAACGAAAACAAGTGAGAGATTAGGAGGAAGAAGAAAAGAAGAGAATGATGACGATGACGATGACAGAAAAGGTGAAGACGATGGACATTGTTCAGGATGATAAGCGATGTAAGTGATACTGTTCAGACTGATAACCTGTGTAAATGACACTGTTCAGGATGAGACACTGTGTAGATGACACTGTTCAGGATGATACACTGTGTAGGTGACACTGTTCAGAATGATACACTGTGTAGGTGACACTGTTCAGAATGATACACTGTGTAGGTGACACTGTTCAGAATGATACACTGTGTGGGTGACGCTGTTCAGAATGATAGCCATGTCGGTGGCGCTGTTCACAATAATGCACCATGTAGGTGACATTGTTCAGGATGATAAATATTGTGCATAATAAATTCTGCTGGGTGATATTCCATAGAAGTGTTAAATTGTGTTCAGGTGATAAATTGATACGTTGATAGATTGTATAGGTGTATAGAAGTGTTAAATTGTGTTCTGGTGATAAATTGATACGTTGATAGATTGAATAGGGTGTATAGAAGTGTTACATTGTGTTTCTGGTGATAAATTGATACGTTGATAGATTGTATAGGTGTATAGAAGTGTTAAATTGTGTTTCCTGTGATAAATTGATACGCTGATAGATTGTTTAGCTATAGAAGTGTTACATTGTGTTTCTGGTGATAGATTGATATGCTGATAGAGTGTGTAGGTCTATAGAAGTGTTACATTGTGTTTGTGTCGATAAATTGATATGCTGATAGATTGTGTAGGTCTATAGACGTGTTGAATTGTGTGTTTCTGGTGATAAATTGATTTCCTGATAGATTGTGTAGGTCTATAGACGTATTAAATTGTGTTTCTGGTGGTAAATTGATTTGCTGATAGATTGCGTAGGTCTCAACCGTTCAGGGCAATAAATTGTGTTAGCTCTCAACTTTCTTTGGGGGTGGGTGGGAAGGAGGGGAGGAGGGTAAAGTGTGTAAGTGCTCATTGGTTGAAGGTAATAAACTGTAAAAAAAAAAACAACTGTGTCACAATGTGTAGAGCTGTCAAAACATCAACAGATAACAAAATGTTTAGGGCCCACAAAATCGTGACGCCTAACAAAATGTCTGATTTTGACAATTATGTCTAACATTAACAAAATGTGCAGAAAATGACAAAACATTCAAAGATGAGAAAAATGTCTGATTTTGACAATTATGTCTAACATTGACAAAATGTGCAGAAATGACAAAACATTCAAAGATGAGAAATTGTTAAATGGCCAGGGATTACAAAATGTGCCATTTGACGTAATCCCCAGGGATGATAAAAAAAATTCCTGTTTGATAAAATGCTTTTTCTTTTTCTTTTTTTTTTTTCTTTTTTTTTTTTTTTTTTTTTTTTTTTTTGAGAGGGGGGGGGGGGGGGGGGACAAAACGCTCAGGTGATATAAATATCCACAACTGACACAGTGGCCAGGTGTGACATGTCTAGAGTAACAAGGTGCCTAGATGAAAAAATGATGAAAAGATAGATAAGTGACACCCCCTCCACCCTCCCCCTTAGGAAAAAAAAAAAAGAAGAAAAAGTGGCAAGGCCACAAAATGTTAAGGGCAGGAAAATTCCCATGATAACAAAATGTCAATTGATAACAACAAAATGTTCACAGGTAACAAAAATGCCTTGGCAAAATACCCAAACGTGAGCCATTTGCAACAAAGTGTCCAAGAAAGACAAAATATCCATTGATATTTAAAAAAACAAAAAAAAACTCGGGGAGAATAAAATGTTCAGAGATGAAAAGTTCTTAAGCTGATAATATCTCTGTTGAAAATCAAACGCCCAGGAGTAAACAAAATATCGAGGGGAAGGAAAATGTACACAGTTGACAAGAAAACAAGAGGATGCATGATTTCCGGGGGATTACCAAATGTCCTTCAATGAAAACAAAAGATGTCCATGGGTGACAATGTCCAGGAGTAAACAAAATGTCCAGTGTGACAAAATTTCCAGGGATTTCAACATGTCCAGTGGTTGACAAGATGACTTTTAGTTACAAAGTGTCCGTGAGCAACAAAATGTCCATTTCAGGCAACAAAATATGCAGGGGTAGCAAAATTTCTAGGGTTGACGAAAATACTCAGAGAGTAACAAAATGTCGAAAGGTTAGAAAATATTGACATGTTACTCAATGTTCTAGGGAATAAAATGTCTTGTGGTTACAAAATGTCTTGTCAGAAAAAAAATGTTCAGGGGTATCAAAATATTTAGTGATGACAAAACATCCAAGGATGAATAAATGTCCACGGTAACACAATGTGAAGAGGTTTACAAAATCACGTTTCATAACAATGTCCAGGGGTGACAAATACGCACCTAGAGGTAATGAAAAATAGCCAGGGGTGGTAAAAATGTCCAAGTGTCACAAAATATTTAGCGGTCATAAAATTTCCAGAGAAGACCAGATATCCAGCAGTAACAAAGTATTCAGTAGTTATAAAAAATGTCCATGAGTGACTAAAATATCCAGGGGTAACAAAATGTCCAGAGGTGACAAATTATCCAGGGTTGAGAAAATGTCCAGGTATGTAGAAACTCCCCTGAGACAGGTGTGTTGGGCCCCGAACTCCTTTCTCTCTGAGGGGGTCTAGACTGTATCCAGTGTTTTTGCCCTGAACTCCTTTCTCTCTAAGGGGTCCAGACTGTACCAGTGTTTTGGCCCTGAGCTCCTTTCTCTTAAGGGGTCCAGGCAGTGTTCGGGCCCTGAGCTCCTTTCTCTCTCTAAGGGTCCAGACTGTATCCAGTGTTTGGGCCCTGAACTCCTTTCTCTCTAAAGGGTCCAGACTGTATCCAGTGTTTGGCCCTGAGCTCCTTTCTCTCTAAGGGGTCCAGACTGTACCCAGTGTTTGGCCCTGAAGTCCTTTCTCTCTAAGGGGTCCAGACTGTATCCAGTGTTTGGCCCTGAACTCCTTTCTCTCTAGGGGTCCAGACTGTATCCAGCGTTTTGGCCCTGAGCTCCTTTCTCTCTAAAGGGTCCAGACTGTATCCAGTGTTCGGGCCCTGAACTCCTTTCTCTCTAAAGGGTCCAGACTGTATCCAGTGTTTGGGCCCTGAGCTCCTTTCTCTCTAAGGGGTCCAGACTGTATCCAGCGTTTGGGCCCTGAGCTCCTTTCTCTCTCTCTAAGGGGTCCAGACTGTATCCAGTGTTTTGGCCCTGAACTCCTTTCTCTCTAAGGGGTCCAGACTGTATCCAGTGTTTTGGCCCTGAGCTCCTTTCTCTCTGAGGGGTCCAGACTGTATCCAGTGTTTTGGCCCTGAGCTCCTTTTCTCTCTAAAGGGGTCCAGACTGTATCCAGTGTTTTGGCCCTGAACTCCTTTCTCTCTAAGGGTCCAGACTGTATCCAGTGTTGGGCCCTGAACTCCTTTCTCTCTAAGGGGTCCAGACTGTATCCAGTGTTTGGGCCCTGAACTCCTTTCTCTCTAAGGGGTCCAGACTGTATCCAGTGTTTGGGCCCTGAACTCCTTTCTCTCTAAGGGGTCCAGACTGTATCCAGTGTTTGGGCCCTGAACTCCTTTCTCTCTAAGGGGTCCAGACTGTATCCAGGTCCTGACTCCCAGATACCTTTCTACTGCCAATTTAGTAAAAAAAAAAATAAAATAAAATAAAAAAAAAGGGGGTGGGGGGGTGTGGGGGGGGTGGGGGGGGGAGATAAAATAGCCATCAGTTACAAAACATCCATCAGCAACAAAATAGCCAGAGGTGACAAAATATTCAATGGTAACAAAATGTCCAAAGTGACAAATATCCAGAGGTGACAAAATATTCAGCGATAACAAAATATTCAATGGTAATAAAAATGTCTAGTGGTGGTGACAAAATATCCAGAGGTGACAAAATATTCAGCGATAACAAAATATTCAATGGCAACAAAAATTAATGTCCACAGTGACAAAATATCCAAAGGTGACAAAACATTCTGCGATAAAATATTCAATGGTAACAAAATGTCCAGGGGGTACGAAATGTCCAGAGTGTCTAAATTAACAGACAACAATCCTGACATACAGCACAGAGGTGACACGTTGGTAATGATGATGATGATGATGATGATGATGATAACTTATGATTATGATTATGATGATGATGATAACTGATGATGATAATGATGATGGTGATGGTGACGATGATGATGATAATGATTGATGATGATGATGATGATGATAACTGATGATGATGATGATAACTGATGATAATGATGATGATGATGATGATGATGATAACTGATGATGGTGTTGACTGATGACGTGTAGATCAAACCTGGATGATGACGATCACAGATGGTGATAATGATGATGATGATGATGATGATGATGATGATGCCGCTGTAATGATGATGTTCAGTGACGATGATAATGATGATGACAAAGATGATGATCATGATGATGATGCTCATGTATAATAATGATGATGATGATTGTCGACGGACCAAGACAGTGGAGAGCTAACCTGGATGATGATGATCACTGATGCTGCTGCTGCTGCTGATAATGATGATGATGATGATGATGATGATGATGATGATGATGATGATTGTCAACAGACCAAGACAGTCCAGATCCAAACCGGATGATGATAATCACTAATGATGATGATGATAATGATGATGACGATGATAATAATGATAATGAAGATAATGAAAATAATGATGATGATGATGATAATGATGATGATGATGATTGTCCACAGATCAAAGTCCAGATCCAACCTCCACTACACCAGTTGGATCACCCCCCTCCTCCTCCACCCACACCCCCACTTCAGCTCAGCTGCCCCCAGCCACCCCCAGTACCACCCACACCTTCACCCCCACCGTTGACGTCATGATGGCGACTCCACAACGTCTGTTCACAGCATCGCCAACAACAGCAAACGACAGGAAGAAACCCTGGATCCTCGCCATTGTGTGTCTGCCCAACGACATCCTAGTCATGGCGGACTACAACAACAACAAGGTGAAGGTGATGGGCCTGGCTCCCCCTCACGCAGTGTCTGCCTCTCTGACCGTTTAGTGAAACACCACGCTGCCTGGCTCTGCTGTCTGATGGCCTGGTTGCCGTGACAACATGTTCCCCCCTGATCTATCTGATCAAAGTGACGGACTCACTGACAGTGACGTCACAGATAAAAACGTTAGGCGGTATATAGGTGTAGCCGGACACAGTGACGGACGTTTTGTTGGTCGGTTGTAGAGAAGATGGCGACGGTCCTGCTGCTGTGCACGTGCTGACCAGACAGGGTCACGTGGTGAGGTCAGTAACTGACAGCACCAGGCTGACAGGACTGAAGAGACCAGGGTACATCTGTGATGACGGGGACAGCCACGTCCTGGTGACTGACTGCAGTACAGACAGGACCAACCTGGTGCACAGGGTGGAGGTCAGTTCTGGCCACGTCACCCACACCTATGACCACACTGACCTCAGGGTTCCTACACAGGTGTGTGTAGACAGGGCAGGTGTCATGTACGTAGGGAGTAGAGATGGTCATTGTGTGTTGGTGAGGAACAGGGGGGGTCAGTGGAGACGACTGCTGACCTCTGACCTCAGCGACCCAGGGTATGTCTATCCTTGGGGGCTGTACCTGACCAGGACTGGACGTCTGGTGGTGACATGGCACAGTTCTGATAGTGGCAGTGTTGTTGGTGTCTATGACTTGGTGTAAACTTCTGACCTGACCTCACTCAGTGAGTGTGTGTGTGTGTGTGTGTGTGTGTGTGTGTGTGTGTGTGTGTGTGTGTGTGTTCTTCTTCAGTTTAACGTCTTTTCACTAGTTGTGATATTAGACAAGGTGTGTGTGTGTGTGTGTGTGTGTGTGTGTGTGTGTGTGTGTGTGTGTGTGTGTGTGCATGCTGCGTGCGTGCGTGAGTGCGCGCGCGCGCGCGCGCGCGTGTGTGTGTGTGTGTGTGTGTGTGTGTGTGTGTGAGGAGAAACTCTAAGTAAGAATTAAACTGTAAAAGAAAAAAAGAAAAAAAAAAGACATAGAAAGTAAAAAACAAACAACAGTAGAAAATAAGATCATGAAACAACAATTACAGAATTGAGCCAACTGGGCTTAACATACGAATTCGTACAAAATTTAAGAGAGACATGGTATCCTGGAATATGCACATTGAAGCATCCTTTCTAAATTCTGACAAATCGGAATCAAAGTAGGGGCAAAGTATAAAACGTGTGTTGTACAATTATCATTGACGCTGCAAGCACATGGAATATTTTTGACATATTTTGTTCTGAATGCATTTATTTTTAACCGTGTGTGTGTGTGTGTGTGTGTGTGTGTGTGTGTGTGTGTGTGTGTGTGTGTGTGTGTGTGTCCGTCCATCCATCTGTCCGTCTGTCTTCCTCCTGTTTATTTGTCTGTTTACATGTCTGTTTCTTCTCTGTTTATCTGTCTCTGTACATATCCCTGTGAGTCTGTCTGTTGTCTGTCTGTGTATCCATCAGTCTGTTATATGTTCATCCACTCCCCTATCCAATCCTGCAGTGGATAGACGTTACAGACTGGGTCCCGTCACTGACGTAGATCTGATGAAGATCCATGGAGAACAACACAACCTGATTCCCTGCTCTCTGCACTGGCTGCACTTTGCCACGTGACGTCAATTCACGTGACATCATTGCCACGTTCGTTGACACCGTCGTCTGCTGGGCCACAGGGTTTGTTCCAATACCAAACGTTTTTCAGCAACTGTTGTTGAAGAACGCTAACAGCAAACGATGAAGGCGAACGACCAGCTGCTGTTACAAGCAACAAAGATGGCGACAGTGAAACTTTAGTAGTTAAATCCACAGTAAATTCCCCCATTAACATTAAAGAACTAATTGAAAAGGACAGAGAGAGAGAAAAACTCGGATGATTAGGATTAAAAATCACCTTAATAACAGTATGATTGGAGTATACATGCCGCCATTTGAATAACGTTTGTTACCAAAACGTTTGACGACATGACGTCATACTTGTTTTATGCTCCAAGACATGTTAGGATAGGATGTTGTAAACACTGGTGGTACAAGAATGTATCTTTGATAAATAGTAGAAAACAAAATGTGATACATTTAAGATCTATAACATTGCTAAAGAATTGTACCTTTTTAAGAATAGTTTTTGTTCCAGATTTATGATTTGCTTGGGTCACAGATACAAAATCTGTACTCAGGTTAAGAAGATCCGGAAGAAAATGAAGACTACGACGATCACATCAGTTCATGTTGAACAAATAGAAAACAAAAGACAATATAGACTATATTAATAAGAACGTCAGTCGAAGATCTGGATTCGCTGTCGGTAGATCATTTCCTTATTGAAAGGAATTGAGCTGCAATGTTATAGAGAGAGTGAAGGTAGAGTTTGCACAGAAAGTAGATCTGTACCTAAATGGGTTACATGCTCTTCAAAAATAGCACAAATTTCAAACCCAAAATTACAAGTGAGATCTACATCCAACATCTGAAACAATTGTTCACTAACACACGCACACACACGCACGCGCGCGCGCGCGCGCGCACACACACACACACACACACACACACACACACACACACACACACACCACACACAGACGCACGCACGCACGTCG
>JADBJO010002307.1:0-5000 GCA_016801955.1 Conus betulinus
TCGTAGATTGCGCGAAATAGGGGTGAGAAGCCTCATATACGGACAGGTAGGGTACATAATTAGTGCCATAACACTGCACAAGTCATTAGCATGAGTAGTGTGATTGACTCCAGTACATCCACGGTGATAATAATGCTTTCTCAAATGACCTTCTGCCGCTTTAGTCCTCCAATGCGGGAGAAATCTCCAATGGGGAGGAAGCTCACTAACATATAATGCCTGGTCAGATACCGATGCATATATAGTAAGTAATATAGGGGTGGATAAATAATATAGTATATATTTGTGTAAAAATATGGATGGGGATAAGAGGAAAGTTTTAAAACCAACCATTGTCGTTTTTAAAACTCCTTTTATCATCCTATTTTTAACAGATTGTTGCTCTCCCCAAGGGGTTTGGAAAAAAAAAAGGCCTTTAAGATTTTTTTTTTATTAGGGCGTTTTAGCAGTATTTTTGACCTATATAATATTACATAGTGATAGGTCTACAATGCTTTGCATAAACTCCTGTGTATACACATACCACCACCTGTCAAGAGCATATATATAAAAACCACGCTCACTTATCAGATTACAATGTGTAATACACGATAATAACACACATGCACGATGCTGCAGGTCTCTACTGTCCTCTCCCTAGCACATACACGTGCGTGGTGCATTAGTGGTCGCTGGCATGCAAACCACCAACACACACACCACACCACACAGAAATGGGACACCACACAGATAACTAATTCATTTACAAACTTAAACAAATGGTCAACACTAACACATTACCCAAACTGTTTGCAACTTTTTTTTTTGACGGATCGGTGATCTGGCCTTGGGTGACGGCTGCCTTCCCCTTGCCATCGGCATTTTAAATGAATGCATTAAACTGTGACACAGTGGATTACGCCCAAAGTAGAAAACAATGGTTCTGATCCCATCTAAATCTATGCAGAAATGCCTGGAAATGCTGTGGTACTTAAGTAAGACATTGAAGACTGCAGACACTGATGGTGCAGACTGGTGGTACTTACAGGACCAACGGACTGAACCACTTGACCACTCACTTAAAAGTGCTCTGGTTACTACAACTGTTTCCAATCACTAAGCCGGTCCACCTTGGCTTAAGGCTGTGTCAGACCAATTGACATAGGCTACCACACCAAGGCTATATATATATATCAAAATGCTGTTATGCTCTGCATAGTGTTATGCGTGGATTGTCTTCAGTTGTGACAGCTCCTAGAACAACACTGTCTCCAAAATCCCCTTAAGTCGGAGTGTGGACTGCCCATGTGGCGGGGTCATCAAAAACGGTCACAGCACCATGTCTGGTTCATCCCCAGCTGATGCTTTGTACCATAGTGTTTCCAAGTACTTTGGCTGCTTTCGGATGATCCCTGGGAGCGCTTGATTAGGAACCAGGTACAAACAAACAACAAAAATAACTACTAAGGGCGGAGGAGTGGAGTGGATACCAAAATTAAACACCACGGCAAATAGCAGTCAAGACAGTCCAGAGGTAGACATTGCATACAACCTTTGTGGTGGAATGGTAATTAAATATCACCTCTGTTTCAGTTGTTTCTTTTTCTTATAGATGTAAATTTTTTTTCAGGAAGGATATTGCCAGACCTGACATTTGAAACTGTGGCGCACATACATGAAACATGATCGGAGGTTATGGTGTGTGCATAGCTTGGAAATGTAAGCTAGTCGTGAGCGCACAAGACAAGTCATGATAAACAACACCTGAGCAAGCCCATGGGCACAGATGCGATACACCAAACATGCGAGAATGGCAGAGGAACACGGTCACGGGGAAAAGGGGGAAACGCCACATATGGCGACACAGTAACATGCATGCAAGCACCACTAGGCACACAACTACCACAATGCAACACACAAAGGCATGCATGCGTGTCACCTCAGCAAATACAACATGCATAGCGCACGACACAGCACACATCAAACACACACACACAGACCTTGAAACACCATCTGTACCACACGAATCATAAGGTGCGAAACCTGCACACCACACCACACACCTGAATGACACATCTAGGCTAGTAATCAAATCTTAACGTTAGAGTCTCACGACAATGTTACCAAAGTGTTTCAAACTTCACATTATCGTTTAAACCTATCATCACAGAGTTTTGAACAATGTAATCATCATCATCAACATCATCATCAACATCATCATCATCATCATCATCATTACAATAATAACAATAATTAAGTATTAACTAAAGATAATCATAATGATGAGGATAATATAATTATTATGACCATTGTCATCATCATCATCGTCGTCGTCCTCATCATCATGGAGTTTTATAAATTATACGATCTGGATTCCAAACCATGGGAGCTCAAGGTGTTTGTTCACACAAAGAGGATCTAGAAAGGTGGAGATGGGGACAGGGGGATGAAGAGGGGGGGGGTGGGGAATGGGGGTGGGTGGGTTGAAGGTGGTGAGGGAGGGGGGCAATATTCAGTCGTTAACTGAACACTCAAATATAGTCAAATGAATACAGACTTATAAATTTTGCAAATCAAAGTAATCAATCTTCACAGAAATCAGCTCAAAAACGAATAAAACTTAAAGTAACTGGGAAGGGAGGAATGGGTATACAATAGTTAAATAAACACTTAAATGAATAAGGATTCAGGCAAATCAAAGCAATCAATCTTAATGCATAAATTAACATGAAATTAATAAACTTAATGTAACTTCACTTTAAAAAAAAAAAAACTTGGGGGGGGGGGGGGGGGGGGGGGGGGGGCAATGATACAAAGCCTTTCAGGCCCCGTTCATCTGTCATTTCAAAGAGGTCACAAGCCTGGTCTTCTATGGCAACTTCGCTGTGCCAAAAGCTGGTATTAGCCTTTTTCCCCCCAAGGAAAGCAGGATGACAAGCTCAGAACAACAGCGACGATGCGGAAAACTCTTATTTCTCCCCCAAAACAGCTGTCATTCTTCTCGAAAACAGCCATAGTAGAGAAAAACAGCCATCGTTTCTAACACCCTCCTGGCTCACACCTGCAAAATCTTTGATAGTGTATCCAGGAAAAAAACAGTTTGTCTCCTTTATTAAAACATCAAGCACAGGACAAAGCTGTGACTACCACTGCAATCCCAATGGATCACGACGATTTTTTTAATCTGTTTTCCAACTCTTTGTTTTCTGTTTCCTGCCCATCAATACCTTACCCCATGATACCAGTGGATATATTCATATGTCAGTCAACAAAATTTGTGAAAGGAAAACAGTGACAGTAACTTATAACTTCTTTCCCGGTTGTGTTATTGCACTTTTTCCTCGATATTTCTTTTCCTCAGGAACTGTCGGTAAAACTGTGAAAGTTAAAAACGCAATGATGATAACTTATAACTTATTTGTTACTGCACTTTTTTCCGATATTTCTTTTCCTCAGGAAACTGTCGGTAAAAATTGTGAAAGTTAAAACAGCGATGACGATAACTTATAACTTATTTGTTACTGCACTTTTTCCTCGATATTTCTTTTCCTCAGGAACTGTCAGTAAAAATTGTGTTGAAGTTTAAAACAGCGATGATGATAACTTATAACTTACTTGTAACTGCACTTTTTTCCCTTGATATTTCTTTTCCTCAGGAACTGTCAGTAAAATTGTGAAAGTTTAAAACAGCGAGGATGATAACTTATAACTTATTTGTTATTGCACTTTTTCTTTGATATATTTTTTTCTCCTTAGGAAACCCATCACCACCGTCAGCAAAACTGTGAAAGGAAAAACAGCGATGATAATTACTTATAACTTATCTCCCTGTTATAGCACTTTTTCCTCGATATTTCTATTTTCCTTAGGAAACCCATCCCAACTGTCAGTAAAACTGCGAAAGGGAAAAAACAGCGATAATAACTTATCACCTATTTCCCTTAGTTGTATCTAGCTTTTTTCCCTCAGGCATTTCTTTTCCTCAGAAAAACAGTCACAGTCCAAAGGAACACTGACAGTTCTGAGTTCTGATCCTTTGGCAAAAACAAGGAACACTGTTATTCTCCTCAAAAAAAAAAAAAAAAAAAAAAAAAAAAAGGGAAAGCAACTGTGATGCTTAGAGAACACAAGAGAAACAGTTACTATCCTGACAAAAAGCAGCTATCATCCTTAACAGTGATAACAGCGGATAACAATCACCCGATTTCCATTGTCCATCACAGTTTTATGGGTAACATCCTGTTTTCCTGAGAGAAGGGAAAAAAAAGGTTTTCTTGCTTTTGATACCAGATGGTGGTCCCATATTATAGTCTTCTTCCCTGTTCCGTCTGAGTGCACTTTGCACAAAGTATATTAATAGTATAATGTCAGTTGAATCACCTATTCATCATTTCAATTTAGCTCTGGCACCACCAGAAATTATATATGACAGGCACATCAATTTTTCAGAGACATAACTTGATTCACTATAATGTATCTTAGTAATGTTAAGGAATAATCATTTGCCTAATTCACTATCTGTCTGTCTGTCTGTCTGTCTGTACATTCATTATCCTAGCAATAGTTCTCTTTTTTTGCTCAATGTTTCTGGTGTTATCGACACAGTGATAGCCCAGTCCAATTTTCTCCTTTGATCTATAATCATTTTTCTTCTGCTTAATTCAGTTACTTTTATGAATATTCCAAGGACATGTGTTACTTAGCAACAGTTCATTCATAAAGTGCCCTGTGTCTTTCCTTCCCTCTCTCATCATCAATTTCTTTGTCTCACGTTTTTTTATCATTTCTCTCTCTCTCTCTCTCTCTTACCTTGCCAGCATGTGCGCGTTTTTCTCTGCAGTGCAAATGACGTCTTTTTCTCACAAACTCTTTTATACTCTACACACATGCATGCACGTACATACACAGTATACACGCACACTCACTCACACACACACACACACACATACACACACACACACACACACACGCACACACACACTCACACATACACACACACATGTATGTGATATGCACAGAGA
>JADBJO010002307.1:10000-17500 GCA_016801955.1 Conus betulinus
TGTATACACTGGATGGCTTACTTGGTTGGTTGTTCATATACACGTTGCTGATCGGTCAGGTAGTTTGCTTGTATACAGTTGCTGGTTTGTTAAGTTTATTGTGCACAGTTGTTTGGTTGCTGGTAAATATGCAGTTGTTTGCTTGCTGCGTTGTTTGTGCGCTATTGTTGGTTTCTTTTGATGTCGTTGTGGTTGTTGTTGTAATTGTTTGTTGTTGTTGCTTTGTTGACTTCTCTCTCTGTCTCTGTCTCTGTCTCTGTCTCTCTCTCTCTCTCTCTCTCTCTCTCTCTTCTCTCTCTCTCTCTCCTCTCTCTCTCTCTCTCTCTCCCTCTCGCTAGTGTGCATGCGTACATGCATGCATGCATGCATGTGTGTGTGTGTGTGTGTGTGTGTGTGTGTGTGTGTGTGTGTATGTGTATGTGTGTGTGTGTGTGTGTGTGTGTGTGTGTGTGTGCGCGCGCGCGCCCCTGTGCGCATGAGCGTGCATGCGTGCTTTGCGTGTGCTTGCATGTGTGTGTGTGTGTGTGTGTGTGTGTGTGTGTGTGTGTGTGTGTGTGTGTGTGTGTGTGTGTGTGTTTGTCTGTCTGTCTGTCTGCATGCGCGCACGCGTGCGTATGTGTATATGTCTGCGCGCGCGCGTGCGCTCGCATGCACACGTGTGTGTGTGGTTTTGCTCGTTTGTTTTTTTTTCTGTTTTCACACAATTGTTGACTTTTTATGTACGAAGTCGCCGTGTGCTTTTCTTAATTGATCATGCAAGGTTGTTGGCTTTTGGTTCGTTTTTGTTGCACAAGTTTGTTTATTTCACCCATTTCATCCCTGAAAGGGCCCCAAGTGTTTGGCTGGGTTGTAATTAAAATGGAACGGAACACCCACTTCCGACTTGAACGGTGAAATCAATAGAATTAATATGAACGAATAAGCTTACTGCGGTGAATAAACAAAAAGATTTTCGAACTTTTGCGCTTGAATCTTGACTGATTTTACCGGACAAATTCATACATATCTATTTGAAATAATTCTGATGAACTGGACTTCTTTTCCACCCTCACAGCCTCCGTCTCACCCCTTCCCTCCCCCACCCTTTGTTTGGTTTGGTTTGTTGGTTGTTCTGCAACCACCTTTTTTTTCGCCTGATTTTTTTTTTAACACCCCGTTTTCATTTTCCTTTTTCTTTCTTTTTTTTTTTTTTTTGTTGTTTTTTGTTTTTGTTTTTCATTGCCCCTGAGTGTTGTTTTTATCTTGCCTGAAGAAGACCCACGAGGTCGACACGCGTCGTGTTTTGTCCTGTAATTCGTTTGTCCATGTTATTTGGCGGATTTCGTACAAGTAGGCTACCTTTCGAAATTTGATTATTACATTTCCGGCTGCAGTCATCTCACTATGACATGAACTTTTTTTTTGGTTTTTGTTTTAAGGGTTTTGTTACTGTTGCTTGTTTGTTTGTGTGCTGCTTGTTCATAAAGTAGGGCCTCCGTCCTCCATTTTGTTTCCAACTTGTTCCTTTGTTTGCTTGGTTCTTTGGTTTTTTGTTTGTTTTAGTTGTTGTTTATCGTTGTTGTTGTTGTTGGTACATTCTTGTTACATTCACTACACATACATACCCCCCCCCCCCCCCCCAAAAAAAAAAAAAAAAAAAAAAAAAAAAAATGGTGGATAGGCACTCCAGGTCTGACCAGCGTGTTGGGGCTTATGCATAGGTCAGACATCCACTGAGTCGTAACCACGAGACCTCTCTTCTCCAATTCTCTCATCTTAGTTGTTTATCCATCAGCTTGGAATCATGTGTAGTAGGCTATGGTCTCAAAACTAATTTAGCGATTTGGTGTAGCGTATTATAATTATGGACTGGTCCACACGCAGTGACGCCTCCTTGATGAAACTGAAACTGTTGTTGTTGTTGTTGTTGTTTTGTATATACCGAATTCTCACCGAGCATAGTCTGTGTGTTTGGTAAACAGATGGACCCGCCTCGGCTTAAGGCTGTGTCAGTCCAATTGACATTGTCTAGAATACCAAGGCTACATCAAAATGTTGTTATGCTCTGCATAGTTATGCAGGGATTGTCTTCAGTTGTGACAAGCTCCTAGCATAGCATTATCAGTCTCCAAAATCTCCCGAAGTCGGACTGTGGCTGCCCACGTGGCGGGGTCATCAAAAAAACGGTCACACACGTCATGTTCTCATCCCCAGCTGATGCGTGTGTACCATAGTGTTCAAGTGCTTCGGCTGTTTGGATGATCCCCGGAGTCTTTTTAGCCAGGGTACGACAGATGGGCATTCGCATGCAGATTACAACGGTGTGGCATTTGATGCAGTGTGTCTGGCTTTGTATTTGTGCCTACGTTGTGTGTGCTGGCATTCTCCATCTGTTATGTTGACCAGTATGAACTGAGAGGCTTAGCTGAAATAGGGAACACAGGCTGTAATTTTAAGGAACAAAAGAAACAGGAGTACATTTCTACGTGGATGAGTCAGTGTGTGTGTCTGTGTGTTTGTGCGCATGCATGTGTGTATGAGAGAGAGAGAGAGAGAGAGAGAGAGAGAGAGAGAGGGAGAGAGAGAGAGAGGAGGGGGAGGGTACAGAGAGAGAGAGAGAGAGAGAGAGAGAGAGAGAGAGAGATGTGTATTTGCGCACGCACATGCATGCGTCCTTGCGTGTGTGCATGCCTACGCACGTGTGTGTGTGTGTGTGTGTGTGTGTGTGTGTGTGTGTGAGAGAGAGAGAGAGAGAGAGAGAGAGAGAGAGAGAGAGAGAGAGAGAGAGAGAGAGAGAGAGAGAGAGATCTTAAATTACTGTGATACTAGATATACACTGATCAGTATTGTTGTTGTCATTGTTGTTGCTGATGATGTTGTTTTACACCAACAAACACCAAGTTTTTTTTTTTTTTTTTTGCCCAGAGCAGATGAACAATGGGGAGAAAAAAAAAGTTGTTTTTTTTTTTAAAATTAAGAAAAGGATGTTGGTCCTACAAAGATAAAATAATCTCGAAGGATGGAGAGAGAGAGAGAGAGAGAGAGAGAGAGAGAGAGAGAGAGAGAGAGAGAGAGAGAGAATGAATGAATGAACAAACGAACGAACGAACAAAAATTTTTAATCAGTTTAGGCCGTGGCCCCTTCTGATGGGGGTGCAGTATAAGAATAACCACTCATACAACACGGCAACCTTACACCGTCTGACAACAATTAGCCGACAGATAGGCTAAGCATATCAAATATACGTTGAGTAACTGTAACAGCCAAGTTCATTCAACGGAGCAAAATGGTGCGCCTCTTTAAAGGCTTGGTATAAGTACATGCAAATGTTCTTTAAAACTCCTTCATTTTGATTTGCTGTAAGTACAGCAGCTCGAAATGAACACGGGTTTTTCACAGAATTTCCTAGGAATGTATTCACGCCGTCAATCCTGAAGTGTAGAACAGCAAAGTAAAAAGTGTAATTCATTGAGAAATCTGTTCGTTTTCATATGCTTCTTTGTATAAGGGACACAGCATATCAATGTTTTGAGACTTTGTATGTCGGTGCAGATGTACTTTGATATCCGTAATTCCGAATCTGAATCTTGTGAGATAACTTTTGATATGCCTATCAATATCAAGTGAAAGATATGCTCTGTCTCATAGCTGTTTAGATGTTTTAAAAGTTTCTGTCAAATGAATATCGATCACTATGCTGGATGTTTTCGAGCCAGTTTTGCCATCGATTATAATACTACGAGCATATATATCGTATGCTTTACGAGGTAATCTTTCATCATCTATTCGAAAAAAAAATTCAGCCAGTATCTAATACACCACACAGATATATTGATATAAATAGGATAACGATTTGTGTCACCAAGGACGCGGGGGTGGGGTGGGGGGGGGGGGGAAATGGGGTAGTGAGGAGGAAGGGGGACAGTGTTATGATCTGCACATTGTCCACAATGTTTTGCTGATAAACGCACCCTTTTTTTTCCCCATAATATAATATAATATATATATATAATATAATATTCCAGCTGGAATACGCTTTAGGGGGCACTTTCCAATTTCCTCTTCTCTCTCTCTCTCTCTCTCTCTCTCTCTCTCTCTCTGTGTGTGTGTGGTGTGTGTGTGTGTGTGTGTGTGTGTGTGTGTGTGTGTGTGTGTCTGTGTGTGTGTGTGTGTGTGTGTGTTATGGGGTGGGGTGGTGGATGTTTGAACTGAGCTAGAGGAGAGGAACGGGTTTGTGTGAGGGAAGACGGGGGTGGAGGAATGGTTGGGGGGGGGGGGGGGGGGGGGGAGGGGGGGGGGGGGGGGGGGGGGACATCCCTGGAAAGCCATCGCCTCCCCCCCCCCCCCCCCCCCCCCCCCCCCATCTCCTTTCTCCCGTTTTCCCTACGACACCTTGTTCAGCAGCTGCTCGTCCCATTGTTTGGGGAGCCCCCCCCCCCCCCCCCCCCCCCCCGATACTAACCCACCTCCTCTTACCCCCCCTGCCCCTTGACACGATCCGAAGTGAGGTCAGTCGGTCACCACTGAAACTGATTCATGTCATAGTTCGGGCAATGGAGCGGACACTGGTGGTCATGTCACCAAGGTATGCTGTTAGTCAGTCGTAGTGGCCTGAAAGCATTGCAACAGTTGAGAAACCGCGACTGATGTTTTTGCCAACCAGATAAGATCAGCTTCAGCCGATTGAGTCATTTTTGATTTACGTGTGTGTGTGAGTGTATGAGAAAACCACGGTGCGCTTTTGAATCACCTGCAAGTGCTGTGGGGGCATTGCGCCAGTCTTTTTCTTCTCTCTCTCTCTCTCCCCTCCCTCCCCTCCCCCTCTCTCTGTCTCTTGTCTTTTTCTGACGCAATTATTTTGCCTATCGCGAAGATCGATTCGGGAGAGACGACTCAGTACAATGAAGGATTTTGAAATGAGTAACAGTTATTTCCCGTTAACTGAAAGCGCGAAAGGGGAGAAAATCGAATTCTATTTCGCAGTTGCCAACAGACAACGACATGCGAGTGGTGAGATGAACGAGATGTTATTCACAGATCATGACTGGCCCATCGTCGCTCTTCACATGACCTTTGGCCCTCGTCTGTCCTCTTCTGTCTCCTTTCGCCAGTTGCAGGGCATTGTTGCAGACATAATTATAGCTGTGTATTTATACACTGTCTTTACTGCAATCCACTGACATTTGACTTCGTGCTTAGATTACCCCCCATGGGGTTTTTTGTTGTTTGGTTCGGTTTGGTTGATCCCCTTCCCATCCTCCCCCCCCCCCCCCCCCCTCCCCCCCCCCCCCCCCCCCCTTCCGTTCTTCCGTGTTCTTTGTGTGACAATGTTCAGGATTAAAAGACCACGCTCTTATCAACTAAAATGTTAATTTGAGTTTGTGCAAATTTTCCCCCGATATTGATGCGCGTGCATGTGTCAAGTGAGGTGTGGGCAAAATCGAAAACTCTTTTTTTTTATGATCTCTCTCTACCCTACCCTACCTACCCCAACCCCTTTGTCGACACCCCCCCCCCCCCCCCTCCCTCCGTCCATCTATCTCTAGATGTTTACAATGTATTTTACTTTTGGAGCGCGGGAACATCAAATATCGTAACCTAACTTCATTACCGCGAAATTTCCTCTTTAAAAAAATTCATTTATATTATATGATCCCCCCCCCTCCCCCCCTCCCCCCCCCATTGGGCCTCTTAGCTGCATGGATGAAGGCACAGACACCGTACGCATCAAGAGTTTGGAGTGACTGAGAGATGTTGTGTGTGTTGTGTGGTGTGTGTGTGTATAAAGGGTGTAAAGGGGTGCATGGGTGTAAAGGTTACGCGTCTTGTGTCTCCCTGCGTCACAGAGGAGTTCCTTTACAATGCAGTACAGTACACGCATGTGGCAATACGAGACAGAGGGAGAGACAGGCAGAAGACGATGAGAGAGAGGCAGGCAGACGAGAGAGAGAGAGAGAGAGAGAGAGAGAGAGAGAGAGAGAGAGAGAGACTAGGAAGAGGGAGAGACAGGCAGACAGAATGGGTTGGAGCATAGCAAACCGACATAACGTAATGCCCCTTTTCTTACTTCGTTTTTCAACTGCCACAGCAAGCAAACATGGAAAAAAACAAATCGTCTGACAGCATGCAAAGAGCTTCACTCATCACAAACGAACAAACAAAAAGAAAGTCATAATTTGTTTTTCTTTCTCAGATTTCTCCGGCGTGTGCAGGCAACAGGTGGACAACTTTCTATATTGTTGTCTTCCCTTACGATCTCTCTCCCTCAACATTTTTCTCCCGAAGGATTAGGTTAGAAAGGCCATTGCATCTTCTTGCACGGCCATATTTACATACATTTATTCACACACACACACACACACACACACACACACACACACACTCCACCAACCCTCCACCCCCCCCCCCACACACACACACACATACACACACACACGTATGGGTAGACAAGAAGAAACTGGAAAAAGAAAAAGCTTGGACAAGGCTGGTCGCATCGGCCGCGCTATCAAGTAGTTTGTACAGAAGTCACCAGACTCATTATCAGCATCTTCGTGTATTGGAAAGAGTCTCATGGGGTGTGTGTGTGACGAAGGCCCTCTTGCGCTGGTTGCCTAGGTGCATGCCAGTCAGCTAGGTAGCAGCCACCAGCCAAGTCTAAAGTGGAAAGGTACTGGCCCCCAAACCAGTGCGTCAAGAGACTCAAGGATTTGTGACAGAGGGGTGGGCATTTCGTACGAAGACCTGTTGTCCACAGTGAAAGAAGGAAAATGAAATGTCAAGGTCATGTATCAAGATCAACAGGACTTGCCAACCACCATTCTTCAGGGAACAGTGCGAGGCGGCAGAAGGAGGAGAGGAAGACAGAGGAAAAGAGATGGGAGGACAGCATCAGCGCATGGACTGGCCTCACACTCAGCAGCAACTGCATTAAGAGCGTCTGGGAATCGGGAGGAGCGGAGGAAGCTGGTTACGAAGTCTTCCGTGGCGTCCCAACGGTCTTCAAGGCTCCGGGACAGGTGACAGGTGAAGGTAGGCATTTGTTAATGGACTTGGCGTTGAGTCGCCGATGGTCAACGCAAGAGTCACAGTCAGCCGTCTTTCTTCGCTATGACTAACGAGGCGGTATTGGGGCAGTAGCTCTCTACTACCAGGAGTCTTATTATGTGGTTCAGCGCCATTTGGAACTGGTGTGGTGACGGTTCGAATCTGAACGGCCGTTGCGCATTTTCATTGTCTCAGGGAAGTAGGTCACTGCGTCACGCAAGTCGCTGATTATTGCGGGCAGAGGGGCGAGAGAGAGAGAGAGTGTTACGACCTGCAGAAGCTGTGACGAGCGAAGTCCGCTCTCCCTCTCTCTCTCTCTCTCGCTCTCTCAAAGTTGAATATGAAAACATTTTGCCGGTGTGACAACACACACACACACACACACACACACACACACACACACACACACACAACACAACACACACTGAATATGAAAACGTCCTGCCGATGTGATCATTGTTTTAAAAACAAAATGA
>JADBJO010002307.1:25000-27500 GCA_016801955.1 Conus betulinus
TACCACAATTGATTTAATACTTACGCCATGTCCAGACCTCATTCAAGGTTCAGACGTACTACTGTCACCTGTCTGTAGTGATCATTGTGCTCCGTATGTTGTCTTGAAAAACCACCGCAGATTTTAACACCTCCTACAAACGTACAGTGTTTAATTATGCTAAGCTAAATGCTCAGAAACTAATTGCAGAATTATCTAATACTGACTGGGACTCCATTTTAACCTTGGAATCTATTGATGATGCTGCCGAGAAGTTTTCTGATCTGCTTGTGTATGTTGCAAAACTATGTATGCCAGTCAAAGAAGTTACAATTGATGAACGCGATGCGCCATGGATTACGACTGAAATTTAAAAAAATGATCAAAAGAAAAAATAGTATCCATAAATTGGCTAAATCATTAAATTCTGACTGGGCTTGGGCTTTCTTTCGTCGTACTCGAAATGAGCTTACACATATTATTAGACTGAGGAAGGCAGAGTATGTATTAGAATTAGATAACAGAATCTCCTCTCCAAATTGCTTTGGTACCAAGGACTGGTGGTGGAAACTAGTTAAAAACATTCATTCGTAACAAAGGCATGCCTCAGGACGAAATCCCTCCTATCGAAGATAACGATTTGATCTATTACACCAAAAAAGATAAGGCTACTGCCCTTAATAAATACTTTGCCGCGCAATGTTCGGTCGACAACGATGATGAAGATATACCTAGGATAAATGAATATTGCGGTTTGATTAGTCAGTTAGTTTACTAAAGATGTTGTTCTAGAAATTCTGAAAGGTCTTGATAGTAGAAAAGCTGTCGGACCAGACTTGGTACACAATAGAATTTTAATTGCTGCTGCGGACGTCATTTGTGAACATTAGCATATCTGTTTAATCGCTCATTAACAGAAGGCAAATTTCCCTTAATATGGAAACTGGCTCATGTAACCCCCATATTTAAAAAAGGAGACAAACATAAATGCGACAACTACCGTCCTATTTCATTATTGAGCTGTATCGGTAAAATCTTAGAAAAAATGTGTTCAGCAACATGTGTTTAAACATCTTTTAGGCAATAATCTTTTATCAGATGCCCAGTCGGGGTTCATTCCAAAAGACTCAACTGTTTTTCAACTTTTGTGTATATATGATGATTTTTGCAAATTTCTTGACTCAAAAAACAACCGCACAGGTGATTTTTTTTTTTTTGACGTATCTAAGGCCTTTGATAGGTATGGCACCGTGGATTACTATATAAACTTTCTGCCTTGGGTGTTAGAGGACAGTTGCTTGATTGGTTTGCTGACTATTTGACAAATCGTACACAGGCAGTAGTTTTAAAGGGAAGTAAATCGCCGTACCTCCCGATATCGCTGGCGTCCCCCAAGGTTCTATTCTTGGACCAATGTTATTTCTTATTTATATAAATGATATTGTTCACGACATTGGATCTGTGGTAAAGTTATTTGCTGATGATACCAGTATATATTTAGGCCTTGAAAATACTCATCTTAGAACAGAAATCTTAAAAACAGATCTTGAAAAAAAAATCAATACTTGGGCTCTCAAATGGAAAATAACATTTAACCAGTCTAAAACTGAATTATTGACAATTTCTAACCATGCGGAGCCACAAATTGAACCTCTGAGGTTTAATAACGTGACATTACATGATACAGAATTCCACAAACACCTAGGAGTTATCATTCAAAATAATTGTAAATGGGATCGCCACATCAAATCCATGTTGTCAAAATGTCGTGTTCTTGTTGCCTGCCTCCGTTCATTTAAATACCGTCTTAGTCGGAAATCACTCGAAATAATGTACAAGTCGTTTATTTTGCCCCACTTCGATTTTTCGGATGTCGTGTGGGATAATTGTACAAACAAACAGGCTGAAGATTTAGAAAATGTGCATCTGGATGCGATTAGAACTATAGTCGGCTCGGTCCGAGGGACTAGCCACCAAAAATTATACAAGGAATCCGGTTTTACATCATTAAAAGAGAGACGACGACGTCATAAAATCATTCTGTACTACAAAAATTGTCAACGGTATTGTTCCTGTTTACCTGTCTAACCGACTTCCCCATCTTATATCCTCTGTCAACCCTTATCACCTCAGGCGCCCCTGGAGAGGCAGATGCCAAAGTGTAGATTAGATATATATAACAAATCTTCCTTCTTTCCTTCATCTACTGCTCTTTGGAATGACCTCCCTGACAATATTAAAGTATCTAATTCTCTCAGTTTTCTCAAGCGTTTTTCCTCAGCAGTACCGATAGTATCGTGCCTAGATGTTACTACTTATCCGATAGGACGTCAGAAATAATTTTGTGTAAGTTGAGATTAGAAATGAGTGACTTAAACAACGATCTTTTCAAACGGCATCTTAGAAACAACCCTTCCTGTGACTGTGGCACGGCAGTTGAGGATGCAGCCCATTTCTTAATTAATTGTCCACTCCATCTACAGGCCCGTGCTCTGACAATAGGAACTTTACATGATACAGT
>JADBJO010002307.1:32500-42500 GCA_016801955.1 Conus betulinus
CCTATCTATCCTCGTTTGAAAATTTGTTGTATATTTAGTGTTGTTATTTTTTTTTTTTTTTTTAAATTCTGGCAATATAGTATTCAATTATAAAGAACATGACAAGACCAAATAATGTAAACATACTGCAATGGAATTGCAGATCAATATCAACAAATATTCATGAGCTGACCCAACATCTTTCAGATCATATCTACCAAGCATTAGTATTACAATCTCTTAATGTACAAGAACAAAAGCTTCCAAAAATCCAACTTTTTATTACCCACCAATATACCAAAACAATGATGAAACGGGAAGGGTTGGTACCGCATTGTACATTCGACAAAATGTTGAATACCTCGAAATAGATACACCTTTTTCAAAAGACATTAAAAACATAAATGCTTGTGCAGTAAAAGCAAAATTCCATGGATCATTGATACTGAACATATTGTCGGTTTATTTGCCAAAAGGTCCTGACAATCAAAACACAGAGTGGATTCGTACTTTACAAGACCAAAACGATAAGTGGCTGATTGCAGGTGATTTCAATTCACACGCCCCCTTTTGGGATAATGAGTGCAAAACCATAACGCATAACAGATTCCTTGAAAATGTAGTAGACTCTTCACTCTGTGTACTGAATGATGGTAGTGTCACTCGAATCCCGGATATTTCATATCATCGGGCTTCAGCGATAGACCTAACTTTCATGTCGGCTGCAATCGCTCCAGTTGTGAATGGGACACATTTTAAAGACTCCCTAGGCAGTGATCACTTACCAATAGTTATTTCCATCAAAGTAAAACAAACTATTTCTGACCTCACAAAAGATCAAATCCCAAATTTAACTACAACAAAGCTGATTGGGATAGATTTGAAAACATTCTTTCAATTTGCAATTGCGAGGAGATGATGGTTGATGATGTTGATACAAGTTACATGAAATTTGTTGATACTGTTTTGCGTGCAGCTGAGCTTTCAATCCCTAAATGTAATCCTGATAAAACAAGAAAATATACAGGAAATATTTGGTGGAATGTTTCCTGTGAAGAAGCAAGAGAACAAAAAAATGGAGGCTTATAAAATGTATCTAAAAAATAAAACAGATCCAGAAAAGATTGCTGAAAAAAAACAAAGCAAAAAATCACAGTAATAGAGTGAATGAAAAGGCAAAGGAAGAATATTGGTCAAATTTCTGTGAAAATGAGGTTCAAAATCATAAAGATCTCCAGAAAACTTGGAAAAAATAAAAGAAATGAGAAATGGAATAAGTCTTCCTGGGTACCCCTTGAAATTGGAAAATAACGAATTTCCTTCCAATTTTGAAAAGGCTGAAGCATTTGCAGATGCATTTGCAAAAAATAGTAACTTTGAAGGTCTCTCAGAAGAACAAAAACAGCTTAGAGAAAAAATGGACGAAAACGAAGACAATGAAAAAAGTCCCAATAACAATCACTATACAAATGCTCCTATTACTTTTCAGGAAACAAATGATGCAATTTCAAACCTTGGATCAAAGAAAAAATCGGTGGGGACCAGACGCAATTTCCAATGAAATGATAAAACATTTACCACGTAATGTAAAATTTTTTTTCTGAGTTTATTTTTTCAAAAATGTTGGATTGAGGGGATTCAGCCATCTTTATGGAAACAATCTACTGTTACCCCTATTCCCAAGGAGGGAAAGTCAAAATCAGATGAAAATAATTACAGACCTGTCGCTCTTACATCACATGTGGGGGAAACTTATGGAAAGAATAATTCTAAAAAGGCTTGAACACTTCTGTGAAAAAAATGGTATAATACCAATACAACAGGCGGGTTTTTAGAAAGGTAAATCGTCAGTTGATCATTTAGTAAAAATTACCACTCAGATTAAACATCAGTTTCACGTAGGAAAAACGTACTTGCCACTTTTTTTTTGACATTAGAAAGGCATATGACCAAGTTTGGCATTCAAAACTTCTAAACAAACTAAAATCAGTAGGTATTTCAGGCTGTATGTATAACTATATAAAGGCATTTTTAAGCGAAAGAACAATACAGACTAAGGTTGGTAATGTCTACTCTAATCAAAGACGTATACAGATGGGAATCCCACAAGGAGGTGTAAGCCCCAATCCTTTTCAATATTTTGATGCATGATCTTCCAAAAGTGGTCTCAACAAACGTTGAGCTAGCACAATATGCGGATGATATCTGCATATGGATGAAAGTTACTCTAAAAAAGCTTACACCGATTAGGTCAATTAACTATATTAAAAAGGTATATCAGAGTGAACTAGACAAAATCAGCAAATACATGATTGAAAACGGACTAACTCTTTCACATGAAAAATCGCATATGGTTTCTCTTCAACTCTGGCTATGATCCTAAATCTACCCTCTTTTCAAATAAATGGAATGCCGCTTGAATATAAAAAAGTTGTTAAATTTCTAGGAGTAAGTCTGACTTCTAAATTGAATTGGAACTACCATTTGGAAAATATTCTGACAAAAGCCAGAAAAGGATTAAATTTATTAAAAATGATAAGTCGACAGTCGTGGGGAAAAGATAGCAAGGTACTTATTCATTTAGCAACTGCACTTGTGAGATCAAAATTATCTTATGCTCAGGAAATATTCTTTTCAGCTCCAAAATGTTTGATAACAAAGATGCAAAGTATCGATTGCAAAGCTTATAAGATAGCTCTCGGTGTCCCTGTCCATGCCTCAACACTAAAAACCTACACAGAAATAGGAATTTTGCCTTTTGCCGAAAATATGAAACTTGCTTCAGCAAAATATATATTAAGGAGCCATTTCAACGCAAAATTCATGTATCAAGGAAACTGGTTTAAAATCAGAAATACATTTTCCAAAGCGAGCACAGAGTTTTGACTCTGTAAAAACTATAGGCTCCTATACACGTCCCAATTATTTACAGATGCTGGTGTTGAACCCCAAACAGTAGCTCCTCAAACGAGTTACAGTAATATTCCTCTCAATGGGAGCTTAGTAAGGCTAATTACGATATTAATTATACAGATTTAAGGAAAAGTGATGGGATCATGCTGCCAACATATGTATGTCAAGGCACATATGAATGAAAACTATATAAATCATCTTAAAATATACACAGATGGTTCTGTACTTGAAAACCATTTATCAGGGCTGCTGCATTCATTATTCCATCATTAAAAATAGAGAAATCGTATCACATTGGGAAAAATTTCTCTGTATTCACAGCAGAGCTAATTGCTATTATTATGGCACTGAACTATCTTCTTAGTTTTCCATATACGATATTCCAAATATTATTTTGTGTCGATTCAAAATCTGTCTTACAAGCTTTAAAATATTCTCATACAAGAGTGAGAGGAGAAATGATATCAGAGATATACCATTTAATTCACTTTTGTCTTCTTTGCGTGGTTCTTCTATTGACTTTTGTTGGATTCCATCACATTGTGGCTTAGCAGCAAATGAAAGGGTTGATCGGTTAGCCAAAAATAGTGCAGCTAAGAAAAAGAGCTTTACAAAATAAATATTCCTTTATCCTTGTATGAAAACTATAGTCTTTACGTAAAGCATCATGGGATTCGATGATACGAGACAAAAAGAGTGTCCAAACATAATAAAGGACAACAAGGGAAACTTCTTTAAAAATCTTGTAAAATATAAAACTGGACACAATCTCCATCAGGAACGGATTTTGAAGAGTCTGATCTTTAGACTTAGACTTGATGCATACAAAACAAAATATTGTAAAAATGTCACTTGCAGCTGTGGCCAAAATATTACACCACCATTCCATGTCATCTTTCTTTGCAGAAATACTAAAAAATATTTACCCACTTGGCTGTTAAGTTTGAACCCATCAATCGAGAATTTTTGGGACATTTTTTGGAAACGAAGCGAAGGCTATAGAAGCTGTTAGGGCAATTGTTAAGAGTCCAGCTGGACATTTACTTTGATTCTCGAGATACTTGTTGAATTTATTTTCTCTTATTATTCCATGGTTAAGAATGTTTTTTTTTTTTTTTTTTTTTTTTTTTTTTTTTTTTTTTGTTTTGTTTTTAATGTTCAGATATGAATCCAGGCTAAAGTAGTTACCGTTATGCCGGTAGATTAGAATGGGGTTAAAGTGATGGTCACTTATTTATTGGTATCTCATTAACTAAATAGACTATGCATGCAGAGATTAGCATACTACATTAATAGACTATGCATGCAGAGATTAGCATACTACATTAATAGACTATGCATGCAGAGATTAGCATACTACACTACCTCCACACTTCATACGCTTTTAATGACATTTACATTTTTTTTGTTTGTTTGTTTTTTTTTTTTTTGTTTGCCTGTTCGTTTGTCTCTTATTTTTAAAGAGAGGGAGCCCTGAAAGAATCTACTGTGAAACGTTGAAACTTGAAGCACAGCTTTTGTTGATTTTCATGCAGTTTTTTTTTTTTTTTTTTTAACTTAAAACAGATCCATGCTCTGGGTCAAATCCATCATCATTCGTATACATAAAAAGGGAGATGCTAATTACCTGAGTAATTATCATTGGGATGCGTGTTTTGGGGTTTTGTTATGCAGCGTTTCGCTGAAAATGTCATTAATGAAATCTCCGCTCATAGTTTAAAGGAAAGATTAACGAGATAGGCAGAACGAGGGGAAAATGATTGAAGGACTGGCGGGATTAAGAGCAGGTTACAGCACCCTATTCATATTTTCATCATTTTTACTCAAGTAATGTAATGAAATTTTAAAAAAACAAACAAACAAACATCTCAGCACATGCCCACAAACGTCCATGTGAGTGCGCGCACGCACGCACGCACGCACGCACGCACGCACGCACACACACACACACACACACACGCACACACACACACACACACACACTGGTGTATAGAGGTATGGGGAGGACGGCCAGGGATCATCAAGCCAGGAGAGGGAGGGGGCCCCCCGGGGTATAGAGGTATGGGGAGGACGGCCAGGGATCATCAAGCCAAGAGAGGGAGGGGCCCCGTATAGAGGTATGGGGAGGACGGCCAGGGATCATCAAGCCAGGAGAGGGAGGGGCCTCCTCCGGGGTATAGAGGTATGGGGAGGACGGCCAGGGATCATCAAGCCAAGAGAGGGAAGGGGCCCCTCCGGGGTATAGAGGTATGGGGAGGACGGCCAGGGATCATCAAGCCAGGAGAGGGAGGGGCCCCCTCCGGGGTATAGAGGTATGGGGAGGACGGCCAGGGATCATCAAGCCAAGAGAGGGAGGGGGCCCCTCCGGGGTATAGAGGTATGGGGAGGACGGCCAGGGATCATCAAGCCAGGAGAGAGAGGGGCCCCCTCCAGGGTCTAGAGGTATGGGGAGGACGGCCAGGGATCATCAAGCCAAGAGAGGGAGCCCCCCCCCCCCCCCCCCCAAGGGTATAGTGGTATGGGGAGGACGGCCAGGGGTCATCAAGCCAAGAGAGGGAGGCCCCCCCGGGGTATAGCGGTATGGGGAGGACGGCCAGGGATCATCAAGCCAGGAGAGGGAAGGGGCCCCTCCGGGGTATAGAGGTATGGGGAGGACGGCCAGGGATCATCAAGCCAAGAGAGGGAGGGGCCCCTCCAGGGTATAGAGGTATGGGGAGGACGGCCAGGGATCATCAAGCCAGGAGAGGGAGGGGGGCCCCTCCGGGGGTATAGAGGTATGGGGAGGACGGCCAGGGATCATCAAGCCAGGAGAGGGAGGGGCCTCCTCCGGGGTATAGAGGTATGGGGAGGACGGCCAGGGATCATCAAGCCAAGAGAGGGAGGGGCCCCCTCCAGGGTATAGAGGTATGGGGGAGGACGGCCAGGGATCATCAAGCCAGGAGAGGGAGGGGGCCCCTCCGGGGTATAGAGGTATGGGGAGGACGGCCAGGGATCATCAAGCCAGGAGAGGAGGAGCCCCCTCCAGGGTATAGAGGTATGGGGAGGACGGCCAGGGATCGTCGAGCCAAGAGAGGGAGGCCCCCCCCCCCCCCCCCCCCCCCCCGCCCCCCGGGGTATAGAGGTATGGGGAGGACGGCCAGGGATCATCAAGCCAAGAGAGGGAGCCCCCCCCCCCCCCCCCCCCCCGGGTATAGAGGTATGGGGAGGATGGCCAGGGATCATCAAGCCAAGAGAGGGAGCCCCCCCAAGCCAAGAGAGGGAGGCCCCCCCCCCCCCCCCCCCCGCCCCCGGGGTATAGAGGTATGGGGAGGACGGCCAGGATCATCAAGCCAAGAGAGGGAGCCCCCCCCCCCCCCCCCCCCCCCCGCCCCCGGGGTATAGAGGTATGGGGAGGACGGCCAGGGATCATCAAGCCAATAGAGGGAGCCCCCCCCCCCCCCCCGCCCCCGGGGTATAGAGGTATGGGGAGGACGGCCAGGGATCATCAACCAAGAGAGGGAGGGGGTTCCAGGGTATAGCGGTATGGGGAGTGAGAGGAGTGAAGTATGTAGAGTGGGTGGGAAGGGAAGGGAAGGCGGAGGAGGGAGGATATCGAGAAGTGGGGGACTGGGGTGTGGGGGTGGGGGTGGGGATAGCAGACGACCGACTCAAGTCAGAATTTTTTTTTTAAAGGAAAAAGTGTAGATGTTCATAGTTCTGTCCATGTTGTTCTTCATTGTCGCGGACTTCACTATCTCCTGGTCCCCCAGTGGCGGTCAGTAGAGTGGATGGACACACTGTCTGTCTGTCTGTCTCTCTCTCTCTCTCTCTCTTTCTTTTTTTTTCTTTCTTTTCTCTTCTCTCTCTCCCTCTCTCTCTCTCTCTCTCTCTCTCTCTCTCTCTCTCTCTCTCTCTCTCTCTCTGTCTGTCTGTCTCTCTCTGTCTCTGTCTCAGCTTCTTGTCTATATGTGATATGGTTTCTGTGTGTTAGTCTTGTGTGAGTGTCTTCGATTATGTTTGGTTGGTTTGTGCAGATTTTTTTTTTTTCTTGGGGGGGTGGTGGGGAGGGGTAGTTGGAGTTCAATAAGACATCACAATACATCAACGTATAATCAAAAACGCATAAAATCTAGGGCGGCGTGAAAGAAACAGAAAATGGCTACGTTGTTCTTTGTCGTCAGCCTGAGCACAAGTGTATTGACATCCACCGAAAAGATATGAAGCAGCTCTGACTCTCCTTGTCTGTCTGTCCGTCTGTTTGTCTGACTCTCCTCTCTCTCTCTCCCTCCTCTCATTCCTCTCTCTCTCTCTCTCTCTCCCTCCTCTCATTCTCTCTCTCTCTCTGTCTCTCTCTCTTCCTCTCTCTCTCACCCTCTTCTCTCTCTCGCCTCTCTCTGTCTCTCTCTTCCTCCTCTCTCTCTCTCCCTCTCTCTCTCCCTCGCTCTCATTCTCTCTCTCATCTCTCATCTTCTCTCCTCCCACCTCTCTCTCGTCTCATCTCGTCTATCTCTCTTCTATCACTCTCGCTCTCTCTTCTCCTCTCTCTCTCTCTCTCCTCTCTCTCTCTCTTTCCCTCGAGGGCTGCTTGTAAAAAAATCATAACTGGGCGTTCTGTTCGAAAAATCTCATGAACTTGATTATCTCCTACTCTCGATCTAAAGAATTTGTCCTCTCTCTCTCCCCTCTCTCTCTCTCTCTCTCTCTCTCTCTCTCACTCTCTCCTCTCTCTCTCTCTCTCTCTCTCGCTTCTCTGTCCTCCTCCTCCTCTCTCTCCTCCTCTCTCTCTCTCGTCTTCCTCGTCTTCTCTGGAACATTTGCAACGAATAAAGGGGGTGGGGGGGGTTGAAGTCGGGGGAGGGGGGAACCAATGAGAGGAGTGAAGGGAGGTTGAAGTGGGACGGGGATGACAATGTTTGCGGAATGAAAGCCATTGATTTGATTCTCTAGATGCTAGGACTTTCTGGGGGCAAATGGGCAAAGGGGCGCGCTGGGGGGGGGGGGGGGGGGGGGGGGTGGGGGGGGGGGGGGGGGGAGGAGTACGAAGAGGGCTGTTTTGATGCGTATTTTGAAACAGGGCCGTTATGAAACGGAGAATGCCAAGATGAACGAGAAAACTCGTTTGGAAGGGAGAGAATGGCTATAGATGATTTGAAGTGAACAATCAAGTCAAGAAAACAAACCCATCAGCTTCATTAGTAGCGAAACAGACTGGCGGTGGGCAAAAGAGGTGAGCACGTGTTCTTCGGGGAGCATTTTTAGCTTGATAAGCCCCCCAAAATCACTTTTTTTTTTTTTTTGAGGGAAACGGTTATCAACCCTTGGAAAACAGAAATCGTGATGATAACAGTTTCATCCTGGGAAATCACGTTTTCTGCCTGTTTTGTTGAAGGATTATAGGGATAATTATCACGGATCTCCAGAAGGGAGACAACTTGTTCTTGCTGGGGCCTGGAGGCATGCTGTGCACAGCGCTGGGCTGATTTGGCAATGCAGTTCCAGAAATCGGTCGTCCGCGCTTAAAAACAAAAATAAAAATAAAATAAATAAATAAAAACACTTACCGTGTGATTGCTGTGTCTCGTGGTCCTGCCTCTTGGTCTGTCTGTGGCTCTGTGTGTTTGTCTTCCTCTCTCTCTGTTTTTCTGTCTGGGTTTGGATTCCCGCAATTTTTTTTGTATTATTATTATTCTTTGTTTACTGTGATGATATCACAGTACCGCTACGAGCAACAACGCGTTAGGCCAAGGGATTACTGAAAGAGAGATAGTGATGTTCTTCTTTTCTTCTACTTTTTTTTTTTGTTTTTTGTTTTTTTTTGAAACAATCAAAAGGTGATAGCACAACAGTACTTGAAACAATCAAAATTGTGCTGTGTAGCTCTGTAACTCTCTCTCTCTCTCTGTCCTCTCTCTCTCTCTCTCTCTCTCTCTCTCTCTCTCTCTCTCTCTCTCTCTCTCTCTCTCTCTCGTCTCTGTTTCTGTCTCTGTCTCTCTCTGTGACTCTCTCTCTCTCTTCCACTGTGTGTCTGTGTTTCTGTCACTCTCCCTCTCTCCCTTTCTCCCTCCCCACCCACCCCCTGTCTCTGTCGCTGTCTCCCCCCCCCCCCCTTACCCCCCTGTGGTTGTTCTGTCTGTCTGTCTCTCCCCCTCTCTCCCTCCATACCTCCCTCCCTCCCCCCTCTCTCTGTCCTCTCTCTGTCTCTGTTCTCTCTCCTCTCTCTCTCTCCTCTCTCTCTCTCTCTCTCTCTCTCTCTCTCTCTCTCTGCGCCTCGCTCGCTCGCTTGCTTGCTCATTCGTTCGTTCGTTTACTTGCTGCCTGTGTCTCTCGCTCCCTCTTTCATGTTATCGAAAAGAAACACGTGTGTAAAAGTGTGATTATAAACAAACAGATATAGAAACAGAATTAGATATTGGAGCAAATTTTTTTTTTTTTTAAAGAAAGAAAGAAAAGAAAAATGAAATAAAGAACTCGACCAGGAAAACAATTGACTGACTGTTAAAGTTTTGTGTTTGTTCTTGTCAACAGTCAAACAGATCATACGAAAGTTTTGCATCGCCCTCCTTCCCTCCCCCCTCCCCTCTTCCATTCATCTCCTCTACTCGCCCCCACATTCCCCCCCACCGTCTCTGCCCTCCCTTCAGAAGAAACTATCTCATAGAAATCCACTGCCACCCGCTCTCGCAGGTTGAGTCATATTTCCCCGTATGTGTACATTCACCCTCGTTATGTTATATGGACGAATTTGTTTTTTTCTCTCTCTAATTTATTATTCGGCGATCTTCCATAGACATATAACCGTCTGAGTATTCTGTCATATTGAACTAGGATCGGTTTGTGTAACATGAACTATTCTGGGATATGTCTGTAAGGTACATGTCGTTTAGTCAGTTACTTGATTTAGTTAGTCAGTGTGGTTGTTGTGTGTGCGCGCACGCGCGCACGCGCACGCTGCGCACACTAGTGTGTGCGTATTGTTGTGTGTGTATGTGTGTGTTGCACGCACTAGCGTGCGCACGCGCGCGCGATGCGAATAGGTGTGTGTGTGTGGGTGTGTGTGTGTGTGTGTGTGTGTGTGTGTGTGTGTGTGTCGTTGTTCGTGCGTTGCATTTGTGTATATGTGAATGTTGTG
>JADBJO010002307.1:50000-52500 GCA_016801955.1 Conus betulinus
CCATTTAGAAAGAAAAAAAAGAATGTGTGCTATGAGAATTCTGAGCGGCGTCATAACCCCTTATCTTACGTCCGTCTAGTACTCCCTCAGTGTCTGTGTGGGTGGTGACTTCATTGACGTGACTCTGTAAATATTCCAGTCAGGGAGCGTTGAGAAGAGGGGGTGGGTGAGGGGGGGGGGGGGGGACGGATGAGATGGTTATGGGGATTTAGTCTGCTTCTATGATCAGACATGTTCCATGGGTATTGTCGTCGAAAAGCTCTTGGTCCCGGGTCAGATAGGTCAGACGGATGACGTGGTTAAAGATGAGAGGAGCGAGCGCGGGAGGGAGTGACTGAGTTTGTTCAGTTCGGTTCAGTGGTTTATTTAATGTCTTTTCATCGCCAGATGATATTAGACACTTTTTATCCAAAAACAAACAAACAAACAAAAATCCACACTTAACTCCACGTTAGTACTTTCAAACCCACATCTGATACACGCATATTTACATAAGTGAAATACCCTAGTGGTACACAGAATGGTTGATCTTTTTAAGATTTTGCAACCTGTGACTGCGAAATAACCATGGCAATTTCAGCAACATATGAACCATATAAGACAGTGTAGACATTATCAAGTTATTCGTCTGAATCCTTTCTCCTGATAGAGCGGGGTCAACACTGAGCATTCAAACAAAAGATGACGCACAGAAATGTTTTCTCTGCAGACACAAGTGATACCATGAGAGTATCTAGTGTTCCATGTATTCAGCCTTAATTTATTAATTAATCAAACAATGTGCCCTGGGCACGATGGTAAAGTAGCCATTTTTTGACTAGAATTCTGCTTATTATGCATATATTTTTTTCCATAATTTGGATTCATTCACAAGCCAGCGGGTGTAATGAGGTTACCCACCAGAGAAGAGACAGCGCTGTTGACCGAGTCGCTTCGGTGGCACGATGACGCTATAGAGGTCCATTATGGTCTGAGACTATTATGCCAGGGCTGATGTGCGTGCTTTCCTTTCATAATAAAATCGGGGTTCAGCCAGGCCCGGAGGAGATGCAGACACCTGCAGTATTGGTCAGGAACGGTCAGCAACTCTGTCGGAGACGCATCCCTTAGGTGGATGAAACGTTGCTATGTTGTTCCATTCTACTCGTTTGAGTCCATAGCACGCTCTGTCTGGTCTGGGCCAGAGGCGGCAGGAGTGGCGAACGCCTGTAAATGATGCCAGCGTTGATGATACTGGAAACCTCTGCCTCCCGGACCATTGGCTATGACACTAACCACTACAGTACGAAGACTGGTTCGAAAGTGCAAGTGTTTGTGTGGCAGAACGAGGGGAAGACAGGCGCTAGAGTGCATTTGTTGTTGTCTGCGTCTACAGAGGGACAGTTTGTTGACACTGGTTTCTCTGTATGTGCGTTGTATTCTTATTGGACTTTTTTGTTCGTGGTAGTTCTTTCAGATCTGGCTCTGATACAATATAGATCTGATCTTAAGGGTTTTAGCCGACCTCATAGGCTCCGGTTGAGGCACTGTTGAGAACAGAATGATGTTTGGTTGGGAATGAATCTTCGTGTGCTGTATTGCTCAGAAAAGAATTATTGTCTGTTGTATCGTTGAGTAAAGAATAGTCGTCTGTTCTATTGCTGAGAATGGGATAAATGTTGTCTGCTGTTTGGTTCAGAAAAGAACGCCTGCTACATTGGTAACAGTAAAAAAAAATGTTTGCTGTATTGTTGACAAAGAAAACAATCAGTTATTATCGAGCTAAAGAGTTCAACCGAGGTACTACTGAACAGTTAATAACACACATCCCATGTTTTCTAAAGAGGGGGTGGGGAGACGATTTACATGCATATTTTTTTCTGTTTATTCCCCTTTCCTATCTAGAGACAAAATGCATTGGTAATCATTGTTTTCTCTTATTCTTCATTTTCTTCTTCTTCTTCTTCTTGTACTTAGTAGTAGTTGTAGTTTGCTGTGGTGGTGGTGGTGGTGGTGGTGGTAGAATCAGAGGTAGTGATCGTCTTCTGCCTTTGTTTCTTCTCAGCCCACGTGCTCCCTTCCTTCCTCTTCCTCCTCCACCTCTCGCGTTTTCTGCTTTCTTCCGTCTTCACCATACGTTTCTGCTTTAAACACATTGTTTGTAAATATTCTTCCTCCTCTAGCTCTTTCCCTTCTTCTTCTTGAACGTTTTGTCTGATTTGTCCTTTTTCGTGTTTTCAACCTATCCATAGATGTTTTGTTGATATTTTAGGGGAAGGGAAGAAAAAAAACAGAGAGAGAGAGAGAATAAAGTCGTGGCATGTAACGATATACATCTGTGGGGAAAAAAGAGAAAGAAAAGAAAAATCTCATCATATTTTTGTTTTACAAAGAGAAACCTAAACATATTCATGTTTTAGCGTAGGATCAGGAGAAAGAAAATGTATCTGGTTTTGATTTAATTACTCAAAAAGCTTCAAACATGTCGTTGAAATCGCGTGTAAAGTTTCCTTAGCTGGTG
>JADBJO010002307.1:57500-62500 GCA_016801955.1 Conus betulinus
ACCTGTCATATTTCTACACCTACTGCTTGAGTAGCTCTCACGTCTGTCTCCAGGCTTGCATCATTAGCACCTTTGGCATCCCTAGCCTACTTGTGTGCGACTCTTTATATTTACCTGGCCAGTTAGCACCTTTCATGTCCACAGATCTAGTTGGTGAAGATATCTTATTACATTCTCCGTCATACTTTGTGAGCACCTTTCATATTCCTAGGCACACTTTGTGAGCACATTTCACATTTTCAGACTTACTCAGTGAACAGCTTACGTTCCCAGGCATACTTGGTGAACGCTTATCACATTCCAAGGCCTGTTTAGTTAGCACATCTCACATTCCCAAGCATACTTGGTGAACACCTATTACATTCCCAGGCCTGCTTTGTGAACACTCTTCACATTCACAGGCCTACTTAATGAACTCTCACATTCCCAGGCCTACTTTGTGAACACTTTTCACATTCCCAGGCCTACTTTATGAACATCTCTCACATTCCCAGGCCTACCTTGCGAACGGCTCTCACGCTCCCAGGCCTGCTTCGTCAGCACGTCGTACATGTCCACGCCTTCTTTGTGAACAGCTTTCACATTCCTATATTTTGGTTGTGAACAGCGCTCATTTTTCCAGGCCTACGTCAGCACGTCTCACTGTCCTGGGCTTACTTTGTGAACAGCTCTCACTTTCCCATCGGTAGTGCTGTCAAATAGAATGTGATTACCTATGGAACCTGCAGAGAAAAGTAAAAATTGTTTTCATCCCTCCATCATCCCTCCAAATTGCTATTTTTACCTATATTTTTAAACGGAATCTCGGCTAAGGCTGTGCAGAATAGATATTAAGAAAAAGCAAAATGTCTTTTCACTCGTAGAGTGAAACGAAGCCTTGACCACCGCTCTAAACTAATACTGCTTGCGATGCCCCCTTTCATCTTGCACACTCGTAAGTGGGGAAGCTTGGAGTTTTCATGTTTTGATGGGGAATGTCCTTGTTTGTTTTGTGTCCCTCTTGTCTTCGCGTGTGCTCGCTAGGTGATTGGGTGCGACAAGCGGCGTCAGTCTGGAGTTTTGTGCATGTAACTGGTGCACCAAATTTACATCCTCATTGGTATGATTTTATGATAACTTGCAACTTTCATCCTTCGTTTTATCCGTTTCCCTCTACCTTTTAGAAGGTTCTTGGGGTATGAGTTTGGTTTTGTGTGATGAAGGAGGAGGGGGGGGGGGGGGTGTGCGTGGGGACAGGGAGGGGCGATACTCACGCTTAGCTGCGTGGCTGGCGGAATGATGTTGCTGGGAAAATAATGACATTGATCGGTGTTCCGCCGACCCCGCTAGGGCAAGGTTTTCTTCACCTCGCTGCAGCCGCACTTAGCACGTGAGTCTAAAAGTAACTCCCTGACTGTATTGGCGATGTGGCGCTCAGCACTCCAGTCTGAATTAACTATGTCTGGGAGGACGTGGAACAGAGTTGGGGTCAGTGGGACACGCTTATTGATTTAGTGCGCTCATTTGATTTGATTAAAAAAAAAAAAAAAAAAAAGAAACGATACGTTTCCTTTCCCTTTCCTTTTCCTCCTACCAAAATGATCTTGTGTTTCTTTTTTTTTATCGATTGAGATTTTCTTTTATTACGTACTGCCTTTGCGTCTTTCCTGCCTAACCATTTTTTTCTTTGTTTTCTTACCTACAGGTCGGGGGAGGGAGGGGGGGGGGGGGAGTCGTACCAGATGACTTTAGTCATTTTTCGTTTTCTGTTGACCGATTAAATCTTGTTCTGCTGTGACCCTTTCCTTCTTCTGTCAACATAATAATGTTTTCCCCCCTTTTCCCTACCAAAGGACAGGTTCTTTCGTTTACGTACCAAAGGACAGGTTCTTCGTTTACCTACCAAAGGACAGCTTTCTTTCGTTTACCTACCAAGGACAGCTTCTTTCCTTTACCTACCAAAGGACAGCTTCTTTCCTTTACCTACCAAAGGACAGGTTCTTTCCTTTACCTACCAAAGGACAGGTTCTTTCCTTTACCTACCAAAGGACAGGTTCTTTCGTTTACCTACCAAATGACAGGTTCTTTCCTTTACCTACCAAAGGACAGGTTCTTTCGTTTACCTACCAAAGGACAGGTTCTTTCGTTTACCTACCAAAGGACAGGTTCTTTCGTTTACCTACCAAAGGACAGGTTCTTTCGTTTACCTACCAAATGACAGTTTCTTTCGGTTACCTACCAAATGACACATGTTCCTTCGGTTACCTACCAAATGACATGTTCCTTCGGTTACCTACCAAATGACAGTTTCCTTCGTTTACCTATCAAATGACAGCTTCCTTCGTTTACCTATCAAATGACAGCTTCCTTCGTTTACCTTCCAATGACAGCTTCCTTCGTTTACCTTCCAAATGACAGCTTCCTTCGTTTACCTTCCAAATGACAGCTTCCTTCGTTTACCTTCCAAATGACAGCTTCCTTCGTTTACCTTCCAAATGACAGCTTCCTTCGTATACCTTCCAAATGACAGCTTCCTTCGTTTACCTTCCAAACGACAGTTTCCTTCGTTTATTTATCAAATGACAGCTTCTTCGTTTACCTATCAAATGACAGCTTCCTTCGGTTACCTATCAAATGATAGGTTCCTTCGTTAACCTTCCAAATGATTTGCTCCTTCCTCATTTTTTTTGTTTGTTCGTTTGTTTGTTTGTTTTTTTTTTTTGTTTGTTTTTCAAGGAAAGCACTCTTTCCTTCTTTGCCTACCTATTGACCGTTTCCATCTTTTCTACATCACGTAATGACCTTTTCTTTTTCTCCCTATCCATGGAGTTGCGGTGTTAGCGTAAGTACTTGTGAAAGGCAAGGGATCAATGGGAAATGGTGTGGACTTAAGAATACATGAAGGAAAAGTGACGTGAATTATGCGGGGGGAAACACAATTTGCTTACCAAATCATATGGTAAGAGGAAAGAGAGCAGTGGGGAAATAGAGAAGGTTTAACGATGCATGTAATAAAAGGTGTAGGAACAACCCGGGGAGTGCAGTTAGCTCAACGATACCGGTAGTAAAAGGCAGCAGGAACAATGGAGTGAATGATGTTGGCGGAACGCTACCTGTAGAAAAGGATAGCGGGTAAAAGGTAGCAGAATAATGGAGTAGATGGTGTCGGCAGAACAATACCGGTCGTAAAAGGTAGCAGAAGATGGGAGCAATGGCACTAGCAGAACAACACATGTGGTAAAAGGTCAGTGTAAGAAATGGTAGCGGAGCAATGTAGTAATTGGTGTTGGCACTACAATACCTATAGTAAAAGATGTCGGAAGAATGCAGCAAGTGGCACTAGCAGAACAATACGTGTAGTAAAGGTCAGTGTAAGAAAAGGTAGCGGAACAATGTAATAATTGGTGTTGGCAGAACGCTACCTGTAGTAAAAGGTAGCGGAGATATAGAGTCATTGGTGCTGGCAGAACGCTACCTGTAGTAAAAGGTAGCAGAAGATTGGAGTCATTGGTGTTGGCAGAACGCTACCTGTAGTAAAAGGTAGCGGAGGTATAGAGTCATTGGTGTTGGCAGAACACTACCTGTAGTAAAAGGTAGCGGAACAATGTAGTAATTGGAGTTGGCAGAACACTACCTGTAGTAAAAGGTAGCAGAGGACTGGAGTCATTGGTGTTGGCAGAACACTACCTGTAGTAAAAGGTAGCGGAGGAATAGAGTCATTGGTGTTGGCAGAACACTACCTGTAGTAAAAGGTAGCGGAACAATGTAGTAATTGGTGTTGGCAGAACACTACCTGTAGTAAAAGGTAGCAGAGGACTGGAGTCATTGGTGTTGGCAGAACACTACCTGTAGTAAAAGGTAGCGGAGGAATAGAGTCATTGGTGTTGGCAGAACTGTACCTGTAGTAAAAGGTAGCAGAGGACTGGAGTCATTGGTGTTGGCACAACACTACCTGTAGTAAAAGGTAGCAGAGGACTGGAGTCATTGGTGTTGGCAGAACACTACCTGTAGTAAAAGGTAGCAGAGGACTGGAGTCATTGGTGTTGGCAGAACTGTACCTGTAGTAAAAGGTAGCAGAGGACTGGAGTCATTGGTGTTGGCAGAACTGTACCTGTAGTAAAAGGTAGCAGAGGACTGGAGTCATTGGTGTTGGCAGAACACTACCTGTAGTAAAAGGTAGCGGAGGAATAGAGTCATTGGTGTTGGCAGAACACTACCTGTAGTAAAAGGTAGCAGAGGACTGGAGTCATTGGGTGTTGGCAGAACACTACCTGTAGTAAAAGGTAGCGGAGGAATAGAGTCATTGGTGTTGGCAGAACACTACCTGTAGTAAAAGATAGCGGAGGAATAGAGTCATTGGTGTTGGCAGAACTGTACCTGTGGTGAAACTTACGGGAACAATGAGGGGAAATGGTGATGGCTGAGCAATACATGTAGTAAAAGTAGAACATTGGTGGAAATAGTGTTGAATGGGACATGTACTAAAAGGCAGATGAACAAAAGGGGGGGGGCGTGGGTACTGTTGGCTGAATAATGCACACGGTGAAAGATACGGGGAAATAGGGAGGAGAGGGGAGGGGTGTGAGGTGGTGCTTCCGGAACAAGACATGCAGCGAAAGGTCAGTGGAACGATGGAGTGGAAAACGGCATTGGCTGGACAGGTCATGCAGGAGAAGGGGGTGGTTGGGAAGAATGTTGGCTAGACTCAATTCGCTATTTCCTCTCAAGTGAGGCAACAAAAACTCTCGTTTCGGCATTTGTGCTCTCCCGTCTGGATTATTGCAATGGTCTCCTTGTGAATTGCCCCACAGAACTTATACAACGAATTCAGAGTTTACAAAATACTGCAGCACGCCTGGTCTTGAGGGTTCCCCGTAGAGACCACATCACCCCTCATCTCGTCACTCTGCACTGGCTCCCCATAGAAGCACGCATTAGATACAAATCGCATGCATGTGTTTTCATGCCATCAGTGGACCTGGCCCTGATCTCTCTCACCTGGTTAGCATATACACACCGGC